>JAVCKT010022723.1:12430-23161 GCA_032273925.1 Rhynchotus rufescens
TGCTCTGGGTGTCCCTGCTGGAGCAGGGGGTTGGACTAGATGATCTCTAGAGGTCCCTTCCAACCTTGAACATTCTGTGATTCTGTGAATCCACAGGCCCGTCTATTTGCAGAGACTTCTTCTTCCAGAGAAGGGTTCTTCCTTCCTCCTAACAGGCGTAGAAGATACTTGTCTGGGGTATCTGAAAGCTGCTGCCTCCCTAGAGAAAGAGATGCTGACATCTTTCCATCTATGGAAATCTTAGGCCAAATAACACCAGGAGCAGTGCCTGATTATGTGCTGAATGCCTGAACCTAACCTGGTCTAAAGGTTGGACAAAGCAAAGTTCCTAAAGAGGCTGTAACCTAGTGGTATTCGGTATGGGGTCCACAGCGTGATGTAGACTGGCAAGCTTTAAATCACACCCATTTGGCTGAAGGTGCTATGAAAAGAAGTGCAGTAGCTAAGAGACAGAGGAAAACAAGCTCTAATGTGGACACCAGCCTTCACTACCTCCTTCTTCACCCCAAACCCAAGAGTTACACAGCTTCACAGCTTCACAAGTCTTCACAGCTTGCTAGGAAAGAAAGTGCTTGCTTCTTCAGCAGCAGGAAAGCAGTTCCCCTCATTGAGGTGGCTGCAAATAAAAGCTGAAGTAGGAGGTGTACGAGGAGAAAGCCGACGGGGCTGACGGGCCTCAAGGTGCTCCCAGGCTAGGCAGGGCTGCACTGTAAACTTCTTGGGAGGGTCCTGACAGGGCGGAGTTTTCAGGAAGGCCTTGTCTCTAACCCAAGTCTTTGAGGAAGAGATCAGAGGCTTAACTTCCTCATTCAAGTGACCTAGGGGGGAAATACCAAGGTATTTGTACAGGGCCATGTCAAAGGAATGGACAAGATTAATACCACTGGCAAGCAAGACTAGAAAATATAGCAACATAGAGGTAGTAAAATTCTGCGCACCACTGTGAAAGACATGAGCCAGCATCAGACGTAACTAAAGAAGACAAGCAAATGTTAGTCCAAATGGATTTTTTTTCTTGTAGGACCCAACCTGGCACTGTTTTGCTATTAAAAAAGAAGTGAAAGGAAACAAAAACAAAGGAAAAAAGAGAGCATTCTCTCAGAAATAGTGTTTGACTTCCCGATGAAAACTGGGCCCCTTCTGTTTCAGATGAAATTTTCTCTGCGCAATTGCAACTCACAATCTGCAAGAGGAAGAACAAAAGAAGAAATAATCACCAGGGAAGGGAAACACATACAAACATGCACACAAATCAAACAAAAAATCCCGGAAGTGTCTCAGGTTAAGAAAAGCTCTGTGAAGCTGAAAGAAGGAGTGTGTTTCCTGCGATGCACTTGGCTCTGTGACAGGAGTTTTCCTTCTGCTTTTCTGTCTCAGTAAAATTAGAAGCATGAGGATGGAGCTCAGGGGATCTAAGTTCAGCTCCTGATTCTGCTAAGCTTCCTACGAGGCATGGGACAAATTCTCAGATCTCTCCGGGTCTCACCTGTGAAACAGTAATAACATTCTTTTCTCTGTTTAAATTACTGGTTCCTCCTGTGGGTTTCTATCAGGCCTAGAGTAACAGGGCCCTAATGTATCATTAGACCCTCTAGATGCCACTGTACTATGAATAATAGTGTTTATTCATCATTAGAAACACGTCAGCACCATCAGAGAGTGTGCACAGAGCAAGCAGAACGCTGTCTGACAATCATATCCTGTCATGTAAATCTTTGGGTGGAAAATGAGAAACTTTCTGTATATAATATAAAATCCAGGAATGGCCAAACTCTTTCTTTAGACAATATAGGGTGAAAATAAAGAGAAAGGCTCACTCTTATGCTAGAAAACAATGCAGTAGTATCTCGTACAACATGTCTCTCTTTAATGTGCCAGGCCAGCTCCTGAAATTTGCAGCTCCTGACATTGCAATAGGGACAGATCTGGGTAGTGCAAGTTCAGTCCAAAATATAAATAATAACAGCAATGAACACTAATTTTAATATATATAGTGAAGTTACACACACAAAAAAAGATGGATATGTCTTCCTGAGTTGCTGCTGAAGGGCTGCATTTAGGTCCTTCAATGTGATAGTCTCTGTAACTGCTGCTTTCACCCATGTGCTGGCAAGGGCTGCACCAGCTGAACCAGCACATTGGGAGGTAGGGTGTCCAGTCCAACTAATTGAACCTTATGCTTTGAGTGCTTGAGGAGCTGGTCTTAGGGTAAAGCAGAGCTACAAGAGGGTCAGCCGATTCCAAAATGGCCGTTGCTGGCCAGAGCGATGTATAAAAGGCAACTGTTCCAAAAGCAGCTGCCAGAGCTCTTGTGCTCATAAAATCTTTACTGCTCCTATAGCAGGGAGGGCAGTTCAGATTCTGGACTATTTATACAGATATGAACCTGATGAAAATCCTTTGAAGCTATGGAGATACTGGAGATCTCAGCTGATGTAAATGAGGTCAGGACTCGTTTCTAGGTCCTTTGGCTGAGTGCTATTGTTTGATCTATGCTGAAGATACTTAATCATCTCTGTGTCCTGAGGAGACTTCATTACAGCACCTGCTATTAGAAGGAATTACATGCTGGGGGGAATGGTCCGGTTAACTATGGGGCTGGATCTGGAAACAAAGAGCAAGCAAAGCCTGTATGCTAGGAAAGGAATTAATCAAACCACAGTCTTGAAAGAATAAGCTGGTTGCTGTGGAATGAGGAAATAGTTTCTCTCCTTGCCCGATTGCCCATGGGTAACTGCAGGTAGCAGATTTCTGCTCCTCTGGAGCACATCTAAGCCTTTGCTTGAGCAAAACATTTCAGCTCAGGAACCATGAAAATCCACAGTCTTCCTGCAAATCTCACCTGCCTAGGATCTAGTCCTAAGCGAGGCCTTCGGACACTGCCACTCTGCAAATGCCACAAGCAGCCTTGTGACTTTGTGTGGTGTTATCTTCCCAAGACCAGGAATCATTGACCTGAATTGAGGAAATTGAACCAATGACCATTTTTCTATTTAACACTGGGATTTCTTTGAAAACCTGAAAGGACTAGGGCATTCAAAACCCACCGAATTTCTGTGGGACCTGAAGACCCAAATCCTGGCTTTAGAGAAGTCCCAGTGTGCAAACTCAATCGATATATCATGTGTGAGTGACTTATAATTTGCTCACTGTGGCACAGCCAATACCTTTGCACATTGCAATCACTCTGGGTTTGTTTTGCAACAAAACAATCATTATTTGCAGCGTGCCTCTGCTCAAAGCCATTCTCTGAATTGTTCACGTTGTGTGCATCACCTGTGCCAAGAAAATGTGCGTGTTTCCATGCAAAAGCCATTTGTGCAGCCTGGCCTCATCAATCCTCCACATTCAGCCTGTGGTCTAACTCCTGTGTTGTGTTAGAGGACGGTGATGATGCATTAACACCTGTGTTCCCTGTGCTGCTGACAGATAACAACAGCCAAAATTAAAAAAAAAAAAAAAAAAAAGTAATTATTTAACACTTGCCCTTGCAGTAAAAAAATGTCTGGAATTTCAATCTGTGGACAGATCATGCCAGGTTCTCAGCACTTCCTACAAATCTCCCATGATGAGAATGTCTGTTAAGGGGAAAATACTGTTTATTTCAGACAGAGGGACTGAACAGTAGAAAAATAAAGGATTTGCCCAAAGTCACCATGTCAAATCCACTGCAGAGACCGTAACAAATGGCCAGAGATTGCTAGTCCCGTGTTTCAGCCACAAGGAAATTCCATTTTTGCAGTCTCTTCAGACGCTCACTCAGACCAGTTGACTGTGGCATACAATTCATGGTTGCAAGATTTGTGGTTTCCAGCGTGTAAAATAATTTTCATTTTAAGCATTTTTAGTTATGGATATTAGGGAGACAGGCACACTGAAATAGCCTGCTGAAGTAGTTCTGCTGTCACACAGCAAACCTGACGTTGTTGCACCTTTCCCACTATCCTTTGTTTCTTTCTGTGGTGTGAACACTGGATCATCACGTCTCTCACATCAATACATCACCTAATTCATTTTGTAAATGGAGTAAAAATATGTTAGAGTGTGCTTTATTGAAGTATGGAGCACAAATGCTCGCCTTGCCTTTGGGAGAGGCAGCCATACCCTGCAACCAGGGTGCCAGCCCAGCCAAACCACATCTGGTTCTGAGCTGTCAGCCCCAGCATACAGGCTTTGAGATGGTATCTCAGAAACGTAAATGTCAAAGCGGTGGCATTTGTCCAATGTGAGGAGACGAGTCATCAAAAACCAGCCCCTGCTTCTGATAAACATATGAAATACACTTGAATAGGTTCAGAAGCTGGCTAGCTCTTCCACTGTGGGGTCCAAAAGAGGAAATATAGGGTAAGGAGGAAAGAATTTAGAAAGAGATGAAGAGGGCCGGGAATGGGGGAAATCACCACGCTGAGCATGCTAGTGGCTATAGGTTAAAATGGTACCACTGCAAGAAGAGCTCTATTCCTCAAAGAGCCTTACTTGGGGCTCAGTGCAGAAAGAGTTTGACCTGCTCGCAGAGCTGCCCTTTGGCTTCTGCTCCCCGCGCAGTGCAGGCCTCCGAGCGCCGCGCGCAGGGAGCCGGGCCCGGCCCTGGCGCCTCCTTGCAGGCCAGGGACCATCAGCCATTCACTGCCATTCACCACAGCCTGCCACGAAGACCAAACATCCATTACTGTCATACTGTTATAGCAGAGGATGCATTCCCAGGTGCCTTCCAGGTCCCAGCTTCCCATCCAAACAAAAACGGAGCGTGAAGCACTGGGTTCACTTCCCTCCCCTTGGGCACACCATGTCTGCAGGCCAGCAGAAAGGAAGAACCAAAGGTGTATTCTGGAAAATCTGCAATATGGAATGCTGTTTGTTTATTTATTTATTTATTTATTTGTGAAGAAATCGCCTTTGTGATGCTTCTGTAGCTTTTGGGTCTATTGAGGCAGAAGAATGCCCCATTGCAAGCTTTGAAGGGCTATGTTCTTGTACACTTGTGAATGGAAAATTATGCATCTTCCTAAATCATAGGAATATACTGAGCACATGTGGTGTGCTAAGCTCCCCCATGTCCACATGAAAGTGGGTCAATGCTAGCCAAGAAATTTGAAAGCAGAATTATCTGTGTTATGTGCTTTACTTTGCTCTAATATTGTATGTAAGTGGAAAGAGGAAGAGAAGAGACACAAATAAAAAGAGAGAATGTCAAGAATAATGAAAAAAAATTATATTCCAGGCTCAAAGAAATTATTTTGACACCAGCTTTCACATTTCTTTATTATCACTCCTTTGGGCAAAGTCATCCAAAAGGACAAAGAGAAAATCATACCGCAGACTAAGATACAGAACTTGCCTCTTTTAGTAGACTAGATGTGACAGATTAAATAAGACTCCAGGAGCCAAGCATGATAGAAAATAATAAAAAAGTTATTTTTCTATGTTGCTGTTTTAGGAAGCAGAGTGAGTGGTGAACCCTATGTTATTAAGGGGATGATTGCCTGATCCTGAACTTTTCCCTGCTGGACCCACATTGTGAACATGCCGGACACCTGCGAGGGCTGTGATGTCCAGGACACGCCACAGCTCTCTCAAGACCTGCTGTACAATTCAGTGTGTCCCCCAGAGGTGCTGAGGAGTTAAGGGTCGGGAGTGGTGGTGGGGAACATACTGGAGGAGTCCTGTGCTTGAAGAGCTGCTTGTTATCGTTACACAACAGTTAGAAAAGATTAGATGGAATTCCCTTCTTAAAATCTCTCAGCAGACACCATACTCATCAGGCTTTTCTGCTTTCCATTCCTTTTCCCATACTTCCAATGTGATATCCTCCCAGCCCACTCATTATCAGGGAACTGCTGCAACTCCTCCTACCTCCTTCCTTCTGCCACGGGTCTGTTCTCTTTGTTTTCCCTCTTGGTCCTCTCTTAACAAGGTCCTACTTTGAGTTTGCCATAGGTAAATTTCTTCTACTTCCCTATATATATTTTTGCCACCCTGTTTTCCACAATGAAATTCCTCATCCTTCCGATGTGCATCACTACCACAGAAACTGTTTACTGGCCTTTGGATTGTAATGCAATACATACATACAGTACAAGGTCTCGTTCAGACCTTTGGGACAGGTTGGATTAACACTCCTATGTGCTTCTGTGAGGCTCCTTTTCCCTCAGGATTCTTCCTGACTACTTGTGAAGATATGACCTTGGTACTGTGCCTGAAGTTGATCATGTTTGTTCTCACAGAAGGAAGAGAATTCAAAGGACTCAAAGGCCTGCCACACATTAAATTTGAGAGGAATGTGCTCTAGTGGCTTTTGTGCTACTTGGGAGAGTGGTAACCACCTCCTGACTTCCCTCATGGCCTTTAGAGAGCTGTTTAGGATCTGATCCACCAGGCTCTTTAGACCTGGACATACGTTCCTGTACCTCGCAAAAGGAAACGTAACCTGTTGTCAGCAGACTCAGCTAACTGCAGCATGGAATCAGGCAGGGCTCATCTCTCTGGCTAAGTGCTGAGTTATGAGCCATTGTGATCACTTTGAATCAGGCGGTTCTCTTCAATCTTCCCAACAGTGTTGTTGGAGTGAGGGCAAATGTCTTTGTAGGTACCTCCGCACTTCCCAGCCTCCCAGCCATTGATCAGGACTGATAACAGTTACCTCCCTAGCAAGGATGCAAAGGGGACATGAGCACTGAAAACTGTGAGACGAGGTGGGGATTCACAGAACTTAACAGAAATAAAGGAAAAACTAGTTCTTGGAAAAAGAAAATGCTCAGCAAAATGAAATGCTTGACAAAGCCAGTGAGCAGTTGTTCAGTATGACCAGTATCCAAAACCAGACTCAGATATGGGGACATCCTAGGTAATCTCTGACATGATTATTTTACTTACCTAAGCAAAGGTACAGAGTTAGCCTCAGTCAGGTAGAGCACTGCTAATAGGAAGTTTGCAAACCCAGACTGGATGCTAAGAGAATCCAAAATACAGACCTGGACTACGCCAGCTGGCCCCAGGACCAAGGAAAGGGCATTGGCCCTAGTTCAGTGGTGCAGGTGTAGCCAGAGGAGCAGCCAAGAGGCCTGAGAGCCATCAGCAACTTGGCACCTACAGCTGCTGTTTGTCAGCAACTTGGCCCTGGTCTGGGTCATAATTTCAGTATGCCCTAAAAAGCAGCTGGCACCTCTATGGATCCAACACATCCCTTTCCCCAAAGAGCCTCTGTACAGGGATAAGGAAGAAATGTCTGGATCAAAGATGGAAAAAGAGACAAAGACGGTTGCTTCAGATTTCTTAATATTCAGTGTAAGCGTAGGTTCGTTTCAGATGAAGAAAAAGACCCTGAGTGTGGGGCAAAAAGCTCCACAGCAAAGGCATGTAAACACAGTCCAGCAAATGGAACA
Organism: Rhynchotus rufescens; assembly: GCA_032273925.1. Classification (NCBI taxonomy): domain Eukaryota; kingdom Metazoa; phylum Chordata; class Aves; order Tinamiformes; family Tinamidae; genus Rhynchotus; species Rhynchotus rufescens. The sequence continues at coordinate 19,813 of JAVCKT010022723.1, forward strand.
GGGATGTATTTTGCTGCTGTTTTTAAGGATCTCAGTTACTCTTTCTCCCAAACTCATCATGGCTGCAAAGCAACGGTGCTCTTCATCACTACATTAAAGGAATAGCAGGACAAGAGGGCTCCTTCAGGTCATGACATGAACCCTGAGAGGATCAGACTGCTCAGGCTCTGCAGATGAGTTGAAGAAAACCTCTGTGGAACTTAATAAGGTTTAGTTGTGTGCTCAGTGTCTGTGGGGCATTTCTGGTTTTGTCTCCAAATGAATTCATGTGATTCTGGCTCTTTCTCCCTCAACCCTACGAACTGTCCCTGCACCCCCATTTTACCACTCTGTTACCTCTGCATCGAGAATATTTATAAAACGCCAAGATGCACTTGAATTTTCAGAAAGGAGGCCTAAAATTTCAACTTGGTTTAAGATCTTGGTTTAAGATTCATGATCTTGGTTCAAGATTCGTGTAAAACAACTAAATTTTGTCTTGTTTTCTAGAGGAAACTGCATGGAAATCATCTTTGGGACTTTATCATGTTCCAAGAGGAGCACTTTTATGTAAAATAGGTATCCTAGGCACATGATGCTGCCCAAGCATGGCCAGCACTCCTCAAAAATCAAGTCTCTGATAGCTCAGGAAAAGCAAAATAGAATTGAGGCCTTTATCAAGATCCACAGTAAAGATTAAATGGAAAGGATGATTCACAGCAAGAAGAAACTTTTCAAAGCAAATCATTCTTCTTTTATTAAAAAGACAGTTGTTGGGAGCATTTCGGCTGGAAATTCAGAGAAAATATCTTGTGAAAAATTGTTTTGAAAGGATGTGTTTGAAATATCTGGTCAGGCTGTGCTTTCATCAAGCATCAAGGTGCATCAGCTGAAGGTGGATGGCTTTGCTTGGCTGAGTCAATATGATTGTCCTTGTAGCACTGGCCTTTCTGCTGAAAGAAACTGCAAACAGGTCCCCATCACAGCTTCACTGTTGTGACAAGCAGCAAAATGACACTTAGGTTGACAAAGAAAGCAGAAGAAAAACGAACTTGGGGACGAAAAAGCCATGAACAGTTCATTGGGCTGCATTCTTAGTTTGATTCCTGTTTGGGGATAACATTTTGAACTGAATCCTGATTTCCTGGGGTAGCGACAGAAACCATAACAAATGTTCTGTATTTTGTTTTTCCAATCAAGGTGCATTTCCAGGAGTGATGTGCTAACTTTCTCACTTAATGCTGATTTTTAAGCACTCACTGCAGGAATGAGTTTTCTCATCAGAGCCAAAGGGAAAGAACAAAACGTAATTAGCACAAAAATGTACTCAGCTTGTCACGGTAGAGCATGGCTAGAATGGAGCTCCTGAGCCCTATACCCTGGTGTTTATATTACATGAATACTGAAAGGAAATTTAAAGAAATAGAAGAAAAATCTCTGCACCAGTGTGAAACTGTGTTGCATTTTATAGATGAATGGTAGTGTTTGATGGCTTCAGAATAAAATGAGGAACTCGGGGTGTCCATTGAATGTGACCTTTCAGTCCTGTCTGTGCTGTATTTTTTGATATAATTTGAATGGAAGGTTCAATTCACTCAGGCTTCAGTCTCTGAAGTGAGGAGGTGCATCCACGGAGTTAGCATAAATCAGTGAATTTAAAAGAATAATAACAGTAGTAGATATGCACAGGGTGTAGGGTGTCAGTGTAAGAACCTCTAGGATCATTCCTCTCCCTGCTGCACAAAGAGCTGCACTCGTGCTGATCTGTACGCAGCTGACAGGGGCTTAGTGAATTCATACTTGTAAAGTGCTTTGAGATTTCTATATGAGAAAAGCAGGTGCCAAACATTATTATTTACACTAAGTAATTGTCTAAAGAAAACCCCAGAATAAGATCTTTGTTCTACATTTGCAAATGTATTCCCTTAATGATCCCTTTTTCAAACCTTTTGAGCTATTAATGGGTTTGTGAGTTTAAGAGCTGGAAATGAGCCACCAGAATGGTGACTGACTGTTGTGAGAAGGTTTTATTAATTAGGGGGGAAGGAGGGAGGGTCTAGATTAAACCAGACCAGAGGCAGACAAGGCTGAAACTACACAGTGAATATTTGGAAGGAGAACGTGGGCTGGAATCCACCAGGAATCTGAGTCAAGGAATGAAGGGAAAGAAGACAAAACAAAATACAAAAACAGTGAGACCAATATGACACATGCCAACTTTAAGTCCAAATCATTATTTTTTTTAAATAAGCAGAGATAACTAGAAAAGATCTCTGCCTAACTAGCTAAAAATAGGTTATATACACAGAGGAAAAATATAACCGATAGACTTAAGCTGTGGAAATTTCTTTATGCAAGCAGGTCCGTGCGTCTTGAAGCAGAAAATGTCACCGTGGCCGTTGTCATCGTTGAAATGAAGGGCCAGTGTGGGCAAGCCAGAGCGGCACATGAGTAGTATGAAGCTCTTCCAGAAATGAGCAAGTGCACAGTAAAATCAGTGGGACCAAATAGAAATGAGGCTGGTCTGGAGCTCTGGTTCCCTTCCTTCCTTTTGGCGGCCACCGGCCATCACTGAGACACCGCGGGCTGGTGACAGGGTGAAACAGGACTGCTGGATTATGGCTTCTTCCCTCCACAGAAATCTGGAAATGCTCTGCTTACTTTATACTCACCTAGGTATCCAACTCAGGACACATGGGTTTGGAGCAAGGCAGCATCTGGAAGGAACACAGCAATGTGTTAAAGTACATAACAGGCCACTGGGGCCTCTTCTGGGACTGGAGGTCACACGTTAGGCTCCGAATTCATTTTGCCCTTTTAACAAAGCTATCATAGCCTACAGAGACCACAGCTTTGGCAGTGACTGTTAAGAATTTACCAGAGATTAGCTAGTCTTTATTTAGTCTTCATTTAGGGAGGAATGCTTATTTTCACATTATAACTTATGGCAGGAAAGAAATGAGCACCTGTATCATTAAGGACATTTCTTACAAGGCTGTGCCAGCAAAAAATAACTTTAAACATCTGTAATATCTAGGGCAGGCACATTTTTTTTTCTGGCCACAAACTGAAAGGGATTTTAAAACCATCCACCTTCACAACTGCTCATAGGAGACTGAGCCTACGAAATGACCCAGGCCCTGCAACCAATCTGCCTCCTGAAGGCACAAAAGCAGCTCCACTGACTTTGACGTGACACTCTCTGCACTTGCACTTGGTTTATTATCCACCTCCTCCATCTTTTGCAAATATTTCTATTGAGATTTGCTCTTAACAACAACCGCCCACTAGTATTTCCTATGCATTTCACCAGGATTCTGTCTTTCACTGCAATAATATGACTGCTTATTAGGGCATTTTTTTTGCTAAT
>JAVCKT010022723.1:23181-36837 GCA_032273925.1 Rhynchotus rufescens
CAGGTAGGGATTGTGGGAATTAGATGGCAGTGGAGCTCCTGACTTCTAAGTGCTCAAGTGACATTTTTAACAAATGTCAGTTTTACAGATAGCACAGGAGAACTGAAAGTGCTTTTTCCCATCTCATTCTGTCTCTCCCTCTCATTCTCCTCTCCATTTTTTTTTAACAATGATGTAGTTAATAAGATGCTACCCAGGCTCTTAAATTATTTTAATCTGGGTAGATCAGGGTTGCTTTTTTAGGCTTTAAACATAGAGAACAGAGAATTTATCTCACTTTATAGCTTCACACAGTGAGTCAGCAGCAGAACTGGGAAGGTCTGTGAGCAGTCTGGGCTCCTGTTCCTGTGCATCCAGGCTTTTCCTAGCCCCACTGCTTCTTGTCCTGAAGAGCAAAGCCAACGAGGCCAGAACAGGTTCTGGAGATGGTAGAGCAGTACATATATGCAACCTTTACCAAGCATCACTTCATCATACTTCTTAGTAAATAAAGATATATAGCATATAAAAGATCACCTTGCCTACCCAAGGATGGAGGTGGCTGTGCCTCACACTGAACATTCCTGCCTCAGGGAGCCAAACGGCAGCAGGTTTGTAACTGAGAACCATTTTTCTTTGCTGAGTCACCCCTTGCTGCTGATGGAAAGAGTACAGGGAGGGAATGTAATGTAGATCCTATTGGGTGAGCAATGCATTCCTTAATGGCATTTCTAAAGCATTCCACATTGGCAATATAGAAATGAGTGAGAACACAGCACAGCCTTCATGGAAAGCCTTGAAAACGGAAGAGGAAAAAAAATCACAAGAGCTTTTCACTGATATGGGCTGTGGCACAGCTCTATCCGCTCCTCATTGCAGACACTGTTTCCAAAATACACACAGCACTAGTCCAATAGAGCAAAACTTGGGTAGCTGGTCATGGTCCCCTGAAAGCAAACAGCTTGACAGCTCCCTATGGAAAGGGACACCAAAAATAACTGTATCTGGATAACTGCAATATTCTGGTATTCCCTCAAATAACCAACCCCTGCAGGAGCATTTCCTTTACAGGAGTTTCCTTGAAGGTCTAGTCATGATGCACAGTGATACATGAAGCTGTTGGTCCAGTTCACAGGATTATTGATATTTGTCTTTATTGCTTGAGACAAAGTTGTGATTTATCACAAAAGAGTGGGGAATTTCACAGGACTGTATCAAGCTCCATACAACCATGATACAAAGATCTGTGTTGAACAGACAACGTTTTGTAGGTCCTGGAAAGACATTAAGACAGATTTAAGGATACAGAGGTGAAATTTCATTGAAGCTGATTCCAAAACTCCTTTTGACTTCACTGGAGCCAAGTTTTCCTATAAAGAATCCCTACACACCTTTTGGTTTTTTAGCTCCCTGGAGCTTTACTTTAATAGTAATATTTTCCCAAGAGACTAAAAGAGGCAAAGAAAGGGAAATGAAGTTGTGTAGGTGAGAAAGAATCAAAATCTCCCTTCGCCATCCCTTTTATCAAGAAGCTCTTGATTATTCCCTCAGGCTTCAACCTTCCTTTTGCTCTTGCAGGTCTCATCCTTTCAGCGCAAAGCAGCTCACAAGCAGGCTGTGCTGCAGCCTGGGAATGCCCTCCTGTTCAACAGCACCTAGTTTGCTGCTTTGCATGTAGATTTTAAACGCTGACAGGCCTGACACGTGCCTGCTTCCCTGCACTGGCACCCCCCAGGGAAGCGGCGTTGGGCAGTGACTTCCTTTTCCAAGCAGATCCTGATTAAAGCCCTGCCCACCAATGTGCATCCTGCCAAATCCATTGCTATCTACCAACTCCTTCGTTATCTACCAACTCCTTCCTCATGTCACAGGCAATCACTGCTGCAGAGGAAGATGAGGGAAAAAGAGTAAGTACCAGATGTGTTACAGGCAGGTGATAGTTTGGTTCTCATGAATGTCTTACCCTTAATCGTAAATAATCAGAGCCGGATTTAGACACCAAACAGGAGATTTTCTCCCCTTTTTTTCAAAGCAGTTTTGATTACCAGCTATCATTCGATGGTATTGCTACCTGTAGAATTGTCCAGGAGTCTCTGAGTTTGGCCTCAATGGCAATCTATAGCGAGGACATCCACAGCTAAACTGGGTATTAAATAGAAATTATTTCGCATTTTGGTGAAAGATACTTGCTATTTCAGGCAAATGTGAGTTTCAGTGCCTTGTGAGAATGGGAAATCTGGAATTTCAGAATCAGCACGAGATGTCCTGCCTCTGGGACAGGGGCAGTTGCTTTGTAACCCTGGTGAATTTTGCCCGCTGCTGTTTGGCCTTGTGGTGACAACCAGCAGCGGTTCCCAGAGCAGGGGACACCTGCGGAGCTGCTGGTGCAGACACAGATGCAGCTTTTCACAAGGGCTTGTCAACCCCAGAGGTACCTGCTCTTGCTGCCCAGCTCCCACCTGGAGATGAAAGCCTCAGTGTCTCAAGATAGAAATTTTCCCATCACTTTTGAAATGCCGGAGCTGCTGGTGTAAGAACTGATCTATTTAGGATTTTTTGTCCTCTCTATTTTGACCATAGCAGAAAATCATTTGGTAAAAGGCTGGTTTAGTTTCAAGGATGAAATGTAGCTGAGAGGGTTGTGCTGCAGATCAGTGCATGGAAACCATATTATATCAATTAAATCAATGCAGTGCCGTATCCACTAAGGTCCCATGGGCAAATAACACATACAATACATCTCCTTCCAGCAACATACCTGGGAGATTCGCCACTGGCATCAGTGGCATAAGGTATAAAGTGCACTGAATTCTGAGGAAATACGATAGTTGCACTGGCAGCATGAAGCTCAACCTCTACAAAGATGTTATAAACGACCACCTCTGCTTTGAAACATGCACGTTCCAAAAGTTGGGATTTATTGGGATATCAGCGAGACAGGCTGACATAGTGTTTCAGAGGTCACCCTGCAGCAGCCACGCACGAAACGTGCCCTCTGTGCACAAGGCACCCCGAGAGCAGAAGGAGCTGCTCTCATGCACGACGTGGAGCAGATGCCTTGGAAGCCACCGTTCCTCCTTGGCACAGGCAGCTTCTTGCCCGGGGTGGAGGGATGGGACTGGGAAGGAAGGCAAGGCCATGGAGTGCTCACAGTGGGAGAGAAACAGCAAAACCTGGGAGCGTATTTCCTATTTCTGGCACTACCTCAGATTGCATTGGCAATCAATGCATGATTAACGCAATGGAATAAGATCATGTTCCTTGTAAAATTATTCCATCTAGCTGTACTTATGGATATTCAGAAATAGAAATGAGGAATGGGATGTATTTATTGCACTAGCCCTGATAAATATTTTAAACGCACTGTCTGCCATCCTTGCATTTACTGTGTTACTTGGAAAGCTTGTTGCCTCCAAGAGAAAAGCTGCTGAATTCAACTAAAAGCTCAATGGTTGGCAGGTGACAGACAAACCAATTCACTGGCTTGTCTTATTTCTTTATCTCTCATTCCAGTGGTGCCACTGCCATGGACATCCATGTGTACCTAAAACTAAATAAAATATCTGCATTTTCCCTGTGAGATACTCTAATCCATTGATTTCAGTATAGAAACTTCTATTAACACCTTCCCTCAAAAAATACCAAAGATGGTCTATACTCTCAAATCAAAAGCACCTGCTGGAAACATCATCCAGCTCAAAATCTCCGATCACACTGGCCTTCCTTACAACCTGCAAAAAAAGGCTTTGCAAGGTGAAAAAGGGAAAGCAAATGAATTTCACCTTCAAGAACCCTCTGTGGGAGACACCTAAACAAAAGATCCTACTTGCTTGTCCTGGAGCAGGATCCAGCTCAGTTTGACTCTGCTCATCGTAAATGTGGTAGTGTGACATGGGAGAGAAGCAGGTCCTAAACTCTTCAGGCATTATATCCGTGCACCACCTAAGAAACTTGCTGAAAGTCAGTGAGACCCTGGCTTTCAAGGCTCCCAGTCTTCTGATGAAATCTAGCTTGTGTCTCTCACCACAGAGAACTCTTTGAAGTCTTCAGGTATCTGCAGTCCATCTCATGTCCCTCGTTCCTCTGGGAGATTTTTCCACACCCACACAGCTTTCCCCTTCCTCTGTCCCCTCATTGAGCACAGTTAGACAGATGTTGCTGAGGGGTTGAGGATTTGGCCCCAGCAAGTCTGTGAATGCAACAGAAGGTTCATTTAAACAGGCGCTTGGTGGTGGAGGAAACAGAAAATGCAAAGGCCGGAGGTGAAGATGGGGCTGACATCTCCACAGACCAGCCCACGCCACGGCCGTGCCAGCAGGCACACCTGCAAACACTGTTGTTATTAGGAAGAAAGCATTAGCCAACGGGAATAGGCCAGGGCTGTCAGATCTCATCTCCTTTTGGCTTTCCTCTTCTTTAAAGAATACCTCCAAAAATCAGGGAATCTCTCACTTCTCTTAAGACCTTGATCTTTACCAGATTTTTTTTTTTTTTAATCTAAGAAATTATCAGGCTCCAAAGGGATAATTTTATATATCTGGAAATAAAGTCACATTGTTCCCTTTCTAGGTTATTCATCTTTCCCTACAAATCATGTGACAAGTGAATAATGACTTTTATTGCTCTGCCTCACAGTATTTTCTTCCCACTTATCCAAACGACCTACACAAATTAGCTCTATCTGTCTGTCTATACAGAGATTGCCTGGCTCTTGGAGACTGAAATTCCTTGGTCATTTCACCCGTGGTCAGTGGGGAAAGCTCCTCCACAGGAGAGATGGGATAGGGATCCGGTGTGTGGAGTCAATTCCGCCATGAAAAGGGGATAATATTTGGATGTTGCATGTGGATAAATGTGTATAACATAACCATACACCTCATCATATCTGGATTTAAATGCAAGATCATTTTCCTCAGCTTTGGTTTTTTTGCAGTTTGGGTCTCTCATATTTCATAGACAAAAGCACTTACAAAACCAGGGAAACTACAAAGCCCTGTAATCCAAACATTTCCCACCTCAGCTGAGACCAAAGGAGGAGAGGATATTTGTGCTGTTTTTAAGTAAATAAATAAATCTACAAATGATTAGGCCTGCTGGTAGGCTGCAGCTATGTCTAATACTGAAGGAGCGAATGAGATGAGATAAATTCCATTTCTATGGAGTTCCTTGTCCGTTTACCCATGGCTTTCAGTCAGCCTTATATTGAAGGTAGGAAATCAAGGGGCAGAGTTCAATGCCTTTGACTTCCTTAGTCTGAATGATTCACTTAACCTCACACAAATGCACCGTGGAGAAGCAGAGAACAGAGCCCATGGCTCAACATAGTTCTGCGTAGAATTAAGTCTACAGATTTTATTAGGAAGCATCTATAGTGTAACAAGGGATAAACAAAAAGGCTTACAGGTCCAGGAATCCAATTTCCTCCTTAAACTACCGAGGGAGACAGTGGTGGAGCAGTTTTGTGCTTTCATTAAACTGCAAGATGTTCTCAAGGTCTAAAGCTGCCACATGAAGCAAAGAAGCAAGAAATTTGTTTTCTGGGATGTTACACTGCTGCTGCCCCTACAATCTCTTTCAGCAATAAATATGATATAAATATTCTCCTTTACTGATAATTCCAGATATGCCTTTGAAGTTAATTTTTAGAGGGAAAAAAATAGATGTGCAATTTGACTCTTGTCTCTAATTGACTCTTGACTCTAATTTGACTCTTGTCAAATTTTAGAGGTACTTAGATTTTTTTTTCTCTAATTTCCTATCTGGTACAAATCAGAGGCTAAAGACATTTTCATATTATCCAGTCCTACTTACCAACCTGGACCGAGTGCCCTATTAATAAGAAGACACTAGAGTGCAATTCTAGTATCTCAGATGGCTGCTGTCAGAGATCCAGGCCTATCCTCTTTCTGTGATTCTCATTTTAGTTAATAAACTGTCATTACAATTCTCTGTTGTTGTCCTACAGAGCATGTAGGAGATCTGAGGAAAGAAGGGAATGGAGCAGAGGTGGCACATTTGTCTTCCCACGTGGACAGTTTATGGTGGAAAAGAGGTAAGATTTGTGAGATACAAAAAAAAAAAACAAGAACGGAGAGAAGGGAAGCATCAGGGAAAGAATAAGGTAACAGATTTGCCCAAGAAAATTTGTTTTCCAGGAAAAAGAAAAAGGGAGGAAAATGTTATTCATCATAACAATAAAGGTAGGAGGTAGGAGAGCAGAGAAACAGTGGCCTGTAACCAGACCAGCTCTACAGAAGAGTATCTAGGTCAGTGTGCAGCAATTCTTTGCAGATGACTGAGATTTATAGAGCTGAAGGCCAACATTGACTGTACAGCCAAGCGCCCTTTTGCAGCTAAAGAGCGTAAAATCTGCTCCCCTTTCCAACCCGAGCTGGTGGGAGGGAACCCCACACCCTAGTCTTGATGTTAGAATTAAAGCAAACAGGCCCTGCTCTATGGAGCATAGGCTGAGACTAAGTGTTGAAAAAAGGATTTGCATAAAAATAGCAAAGAAAGCGGATGCCAATTAAATACCTAGCCATCCAGGGCTGATATTTTCAGTCCTAAAAGCAAAACTGATGTGTCTACTTTCACTGAAACTCCTTTCTAGCCTAACAAAAGATCTATCTCTGCCAAGAACCTTGCTGTCCTCAAAAGAGATATAGCTGTGGAGAGCAGCCCATGGCTTGCTGGACATGCACTAGTCATTTATCATGAGAATTTTCTCCTTCCCACTGCTGGGCTTCAACCCCACTGGGACTATATATCCCTATAAATATTATCCCCAAGCAGCAGGAAGACTGGCATCTGTCTCTCAAGATTTATGCTAAACCCTGCGTCTTCTTCAGAGATTGATTCATGCAGCCATGGATTTCAAAGTCAAAAGAGACCATTAGATCATCCTGCCCAGTAGCACCAGGCATTGGATTTCATAAGGACTTGCACTAGTTTGTGTTTTGTTAAAACACGTCTTTCAAAGAAAACAGTCCACTCTTGATTTGACAGCCCCAGAAGATGGAAGAGCTGCTATTTTCCAGTACTGGGAGAAGGTTAGAAAGTCATTTGTGATGTTTATTCTTGCTTGTGGAAAGCACAATGTGAATTTTCCTGATGATCTTTACTCTTGAGAGAAGAATATATCTAATTTTGTTTTCTAAAGCTGTTAAACTGGGATTCTGACCAGCAACCTAACCTCCTTTGCCAATGAAGATTTAAAGGCAGATCGTGGATGAGATTACCATGTAAATCAAGATTTTGAGTAGGATTATGGAATAGGAATAAAAGGAACGTGCTAAAAGAAATGTTTGTGTTTATAGAAAAAAATGGTGTTCCTGCATATGCTGAGAGAAGGAGCATCATTAACACAAGTATTTTGGGGAGGAACTGATTGTTTTTGTGTGTTTTGGATGATAGTTACCACATTATAGGTGTTAATCTAATAATATTCACCCTGCCTAGCAGCAGTGGCTTTGTCTGGCCTGCTCAGCCTAACAGAGATCACTCCTTTGTTTCGGACATCGCAGAACTTGCGAGAGCAGCACTTTTGACTATGAACATTTCTGCTTATATCCTGCATGTTCTGATACTGGATAACTTCCTCTTCCCACTGTCATTATAGGTCAAAGAACAAAAAGACCCCGGGTATAAAACACTTCTTTTAGGAAGCGGCCAGGATTGTACTCCTTTCATGTGGGCTGTGCGGAGGTTCAGCATTTGATCCGTCGAAAGGACCTCACCCAAATCTCAGCTCTGTCCTGGCACCTCTCCCTCGGCCCACAAAAATGAGCCCACAGCACTGCTGCATTGTGCAGGCAGCTGTGCTAACGGAGAGAGGCAATTTTGGAATAGCAAATAATGCATTCTTTAAAAAATAGAACACTTATTAGTGGCTGTAGTTAGGAAATATGTGGCTTCTGCACCTTTTCCGCTGGTAGATCTTCCACACAAATGTTTGCTCTCTGTTATTGAGTCCTGCATAGGCATTTATGCACTGGGTACTAAGAGCTAACAGAACATAAGGCAGGATGGGTTCCCTGATATGTCTGTATGTTTTGTATCCTGCTAATGTCTCACCTATCCAGGTACTGAGAAGCAAAAGAAAAAAATATTAGTTTGTCCAGACAGGTTTATTCAGAGTCAGGATTAGGAAGTATTGCAATTCACACAGTAAAACTAGTACGAATGTTACTAATCAAAAGCTTGGAAAGAAGAGGAAAAAGAGATGGAAACCATCGCTAGCTCTTAGACTGCTGAATCCGGACTATTCTTAGCAACACACAGAGGTTATCTAACCAGTGCAATAATGAAGCACAGCTGACTACTTATCAATTAGGTTTTCCTGCCCCACCTCTGAAATTAAGGTCATAACCTTTCCTATTTACGTCGGGGATGTGGTAAATTAGAGCTTTGGCTTCATTACAAAAATTAATTAAAATAGTCACACAATGGCACCATTCACTGTTTTTCTTGTCCCTCCCTGCAGTGTGTCCTCATGTCAGCTCTTTGGTTTTAGTCCCAAATTCCAGGACGTGCTGGTCTGCCTGTCCTGTAGTATTTAGATAAGCAGTTGAGATTTTTATTTTTGTCCATCTTCTTTGCTTCATTGGAGGGGCTTCTGCTGTTTCTAATTCTGGTGTTTCTTGACTGTCTTTTTTTTTTCTTTTTTTTTAAGCAACTACATGGTAGCAGGCTTCCAGCCTGATTTTATCTACTTAAAATGGAGTTCACAGTAGAACTTGAACTTGGACAGAAAGCTGAAACCTGCACCTAATGATTTCTCCTCACTGACATCTCAGGTATCTAGGTGAAAAAAAAAAAGGATTAGTATTCAAGCTGTTTTCATAAGAATTTCAAATACTAAATACAACTAAAGAGAAAAGAAAATGAATATTCTGCACTATGGTTTATAAGGCAGAGCTGTAAGTTTGCCCATTAGAGTATGTTGTGTTTTTTTTTTCCTAAACTGTTTCTTTTTAAATGTAATGCTTGTTTGAAAGTTGGATTTATGGATTGGCAGAATAACATTCTCCTTTTATAGGAGCAAGTGTTTCATAACGTGTTGCATGACCATGTTCTGTGGTGCTTCAACACAGACTTCTGTATGTACCAATATGACAGATCAGAGAATTCAAAAATATCGGACTACTAAACACAGCTGCTTGGTGAGAAGTGAAGGAGTATTCAGTTTAATCTGGTATCTCCACTCACAATTTCATTTTCTAAATATTCACAACGCCATGTTACAGGAGAGGGAGAAATGTCTGGCAAAGGCTCGGACTAGGGCACATGGTGACAATGTAATGCAGCAGGCAACTTTGATTTATATGTGTAATTACACTGAAATCAAAGTTGATGTTGCTTGAAAGCAGAGCTCAAAAACTATTTTAAAAGGTGACACCTATTATGAGTCACTTTTTCAGAGTCCTTAACCACGCATGTAACTGCAAGTATGATCTGACTTCTATGTTTTTTTGACCTGTTCCTTATCCACACAGAGACACTCAGGAAATTTTATCCGAATTAAATGAAGGTGTGACTTAACTTTACTTTTTACTTTACATTAATGCAGCTTTAGCATGTGAAGATGAAGAAAAGGAAGCATCTTCTTGCAAAGGAATTATGTCCTCAACATGGGCAGCTTGGAAATAGGCTCTCAGTGGCCATGTGGGCACACACCTTGTGGAAGAATCATCTCAGCCACAGGAATCCCAGTTGGCATTTAAAAAAGCTCATCACGCAACAGTGTTAATGCAGATGACAGCAGTATTGGCTGAAGGCAGTGAAAGGTCTCAGCACCTTTTCTGAATCTATCTGCCTGAGATGGAAAATGTTAGCAAGAATACTTAAAATTTCCACTACTGAAAAATAAAAATAGCCATGCCAATCTGTAGTCCCTGATAGCATGGAAGCCCTGATAATGATCTTTTGTACTTTGTGAGTCGAGACAGCCATTGGAAGGACTTGTTTTCCGACTTGGTTTGGGGAGGAAATGCAAGATTAATTTATTTTGTTAAAAATAAGTAGCTCATCCTCAATATGTCCTGACTGAAAGAGATCCCATGTTAGACTGTGCTGAAAATGTATTTTTCTTCTGCGAAAAGCTTACAACTGAAAATGAGACTGCATAGATTTTTTTTTCTTTTTCTTTTTCTTTTTTTTTTCTGTGCTGCACAGTTGTTGCCTGTAGGCTTTAGATGGAGCAGTTCTGTGGAAATCAATCGTGGTAAAGCAATAGCAGCTGTAATTTTGCTAGCAAGCAGAAACTATTGCAGAGGTACCCACACTACAGCAATGCTGCTTGGCTATTTAAAGGCAAATTGAAGCACAAAAATAACCTGAATAAAGTTAGAGAAACACAAATTGAAACACAATTGTTATTTCTCATGTTTTCAGACCAGAAAATGTAAACACCTGTTCCAGAAAAATGTGAATTCTCCCTCACCTGGTCCTCAACTGCATATATGACCCGTGAATAAGCAACATAGACCCTTCACTAGTGATAGAGTTAATTCATTATTTTAAAATTTGCAATAAAGTGGGGATTGCTAGCTCACATAAGTTCTCTATAGGCTGCCATCTGACTTCTCCAGCCAACGGGGCATGGTAAAGTGACCACATCTGCTTTTATGGATAAAGCAAAACTGGACCTGGTCAGCACCTCGATGACCAAAGGACTATGGCAAGGACTTAGTGGACAGCTCCTAGATCTATAAAGAGGAATATACAGACCTCCTTAAAAATATAAATCATCATCAGAAAGGCTTTAACAAGGTGAAAATACTTGTTCTAGTAAATATATATATATATATATATGTACATTTGTTTCTCAAGCTTATTTTAGGAAAGCTTGACAATGAAATATTCCAAGTAAGTTTACTGGTGTATTATGCTTTTCATTTACATCAATTTCTTAAAGAGATAATTCAATAAAATGCTTCAGCCTTTAGGAACCCTTTTCTTGTATCACATCTCTTTTTGAACCGTCAACCACTTGAAGGAACAGCCCTTGATTCTTTCCTGATTGTGTGCGAGATGAGGCAATTTTTTCCCTGGGGAATAACATTAGCTAAATTAGGAACACTGTAATTTAAAGGTGATTAAGTACCTTTTGTGATTGTTGCTCTATGACTTCAATCTGATAAGACTAAGTGCATGTGTAATCTAGTCTGCTATGGGGCTGCTCACATTTATAGGAGGACTTAAGTCTTTGTAAGGTCAGGCCCTAATTTAAGCACGCCAGCTAACCATTTTTATAGCACATTGACAAAGTATATATTTGGCTTGACTGCTTGAACTTTGACTTGACTTTGCTCAACTGATGAAAATTCACACTTGTGCCTGGTGCGAGAATCCTTAAAATACTTTTAAAATGTGAGGATTTTTGTTTTGCAGATCAAGTGAAGCACGGGGATGCGAATGGATGCATTCCTGATGTAAGGCAAGGCTGTCGGCAGAGCTGGGAGTGGGCTGAGAACCCTCCAACCTCGTGAATTTGTGTCCAGCTTCCATGCTTTGATACGCAGTGTGTGAGGACTAGCAAGAACAACCCAGGCCAGGCAAAGCGACCGCATCATTGCTCAGGTTTCCTAGTCATCTCCAGAAAAACACTTTTATTCCCAGCCATGAGCCTTGTTGGGGTTTCAGTGTCAGCAGACGGCCAAACATGCTGAAGGATGTCAGAATTTGGGCTCCTGCGGCGCTGTTGACAAATTTTGAGGTTGACATCTGTTGGGGGTTGCCGAATAAGACCCACTCAGGCACCCAACTGTCATGAAGTGGTATTGGCATTTGCCGTGCAACAAGATATTTTACAGAATGTCATCACTTGGTAATGAAACATTCCCCTGTAATGATGCCTCACGAGCACAGAAATAGCTTTTGACCAGAAAGGTTTTGCAAATAATGCTTGCAGGAAGTGATTTGCTATCCATCAGTCGAGTAGATCCCAGAAATAATGTGACAGATGGCAACCCGAGCAAAATCACCAAACTCCTTTTCACTTGCACTTTAAACAAGCATTTGGACTCCGGTCTTTGAGGAAAAATGCTAATTCTAACTCTACAGCTGACTGAAGTCGAATTGCCATTCTGCAGAAAATTCTAGAACCGAAAGTCCCTGACAAGCAGAATAAAATTAAAAGTCTGAAATTTTCTTCTAAAAAAGGAAGAAAAAGTTTTCAGTGGCCTTAAATTACATGTTCTTGATTTATTTTCTGTCTATTCATCCTGTGAGCAAGCAAAAATTTTTAAATATAAAAACAACATGAACAATATTTTAAGTGATATATATGAGGAAATTTTAGAAAAATAGTCTTTGAAATAAAAGAAGATTGAAATGAAAAATAAAACTTTTCTTTTTGCAGTGATTCATTTTGATTCTTTGCCCTCTGAATGAAAAATCTGTCGAAAACATCATGTTTCAGTTTTTAACAAACTGGAGCTTTCTGACAGAAGGAACATCCCCCTTGAACATTTTTGGTAAGGTCTTTCTAGGCGCTAGCTATGTGAAGTCTGTGCTTCATTTACAGGTGCAAGTTATTCTGTTTTGCAAGATTAAAAAAAGAGACATTCTCTTACACTGTGTGCCTATTTCTTGTGTTATAATTTTGTGAGGTTTGAAACATCATTCTATGAAGATTTGTTGCTTAGTACTTAGCAGACACTTGCTTGGAAATTTAAAGCATTAAAACAGTTCTTAAAAATTGACTGAAGTATTTCTCTCCGTAACCCTTTATATATAAGAATAGACCCACTTCCATCCTGTCACATATGGGCCATGTGCTTCTTAATTTTGATTACTAGAAGCTTTTCACATTATAAATTGTGATACTCCCAAAAAAGAGGATTTGCAAAAGTGTTAACTTGTGTTAAAACAGCGACCATCCCAGAAAAGGGGTGAGTGAAGAGCACAAAGTAGGTCACCAACTTTCATGGCCAGATTGTGGCCTACAACTCTGTCTCGGGGGACACTTTTTATGCTAGTTACGCAAAACCACCTCCAGCTGTAGGTTTGTGCGCGACAAGCAGGTGTAGTTATTAGACTCCACTGTGGATTTGCCGGAATTTTCTTCAGGAGAGGGGTCAAAATAAGCCATAAAATGAATCCCTCCGACCCTGGAGAAGTGCACATTGCGCCTCAGTGCTACGAGACGTCTCACAAACCGCAGTGCATTCAGTCTACTCTCTTATTAAGCACATTAGTGCATACATAACTTTGGCCCTAACATATACATACATATGCGTGTGCATATATGTATATATATAAAATGAATTTCCACCTCAGTGCTTCGTAGAACTGGTGTTTCAGCCTACAGAATTTTAAATCTGAATTAAAGATAGATGTTATTATATATAATTCATGATAGCAATCTTAAATGGAGTCTGACTTTAGTAGGACAAAGAGCCCCATTTAGTCCCCGATTAAAGTGGGTGTCAGTTATGCTCTGATTCTCACTCTGCTAGGGTTGTGTTTTAAGTAGCTTTTAACTTTGCTGGGTGCTTTCGCTTGAGCTGTTCTAATCCCCCAGCTCGAGGCACACGGGTCGCTTGACATTTTTCAGTTGAAACGCTCCAATTTGGCGCTCTAGCAAGGGGAGCAGGAGCCCGGCCTTGGCGCAGCGCGCGCCCGCCGGCCCCGGGACTCGAACCCGCAGCCCGCGCCGCTCCCGCGGCCGCCGCC
>JAVCKT010022724.1:0-21786 GCA_032273925.1 Rhynchotus rufescens
TACACATTCTTGTCCCCTACAGGAACTACCTCATTAAAGAGACAACTAAAATCAATGCAATGCTTGAACAGCTGATAGAAAAATTAAAGAACCTGTGGAACACAAAAATCCTAGGCTACTAGTCAGATAAAGACAAGTCAGTGTTTCCTGATGTGAGTTGGTAGCATCCTGCAGCGTCCTCTTTCTCCCTGTCCCTACTACGGACCAAGATCAGTCAATAACACAGAATCGATGCTCCTGCTAATGCCACTAGAGGGAACCCAGCTTCAGGGACTGGAGGATTGACCCCATCCGTTGAAGTCTCCCCAAAACGTGTGAAATACTGCTGGGTACAGGGAAGGCAATGAAATTGCAGAGCTCTTCTGTAGCCAAATCCTGAAAATTAATTCTTCCTGAATGGCTTGGTCATTGTCCCTCTAATAATAAAAAAAAAATGTTGGTTGTTACACTTCCTTAAGTTTCCTACTTGTTACTGAGTGTTAAAAAATCCCACACACTTTTGGCCTCCTATCCTGCTGAGAATGAAGCTGTGACTCACAAGAAGTTGTTATGTGTTCTGTACTATGACATTATAACCTGACTGTTCAGGCACACTTCATGAAGCTCAGGCTCTGCCCTGTGCGGGATCACTCGAGCATCTTTTGGGGCAGCCATAGCACGGCACGCACGGCAGTGACTGACTCAAATCAGAAAAGACCACGAGAATTTGTAATGCTGGGTCCAACTGACTGTGCTCCCTGCCTGCGGCGGGAGCAAGTGCGTGCCCCTGCACAAGTGTCTGCAGACTTCAGACCATTTAAGAAAATTAATGTGAGCAGGGCTTTTCTGAGCAGGGCCTTCCAAGGGCAGGGCCTTCCAAGCTATTTAATCATTAGATCAGTGAGGTGACTCAACAGCCTTTTCAGGGGACAAATGAGGGGGATATTTCTTACTAGTTTCAAGATGGTTGTTGATTCTTGTTGAAGACCATCTATGAAGGCCTCGAAGGTTCTTCACAGTCCTGTGTAACTGTGCCTCATCTCAGAGGCTCATACTGGATACAGAAAACCATCAGCTTCTTCATTAAGCAGAAATGAGCAGAAAATTCGTCTGAAACCAAGGCTCCGACCAGCGCTACCTGGGGCCCCCACCATGCGCCCTGCCCATGGGCCCAGGAGTGCCATTTAAGCTCAGGCACTGGAGTTAGACTAGTGCCTGGCCTTGCTGTCCAGGACTACTGATTTTCCTGGGAGAATGCTGGACCTATATTATATGCAGTCTTGTGTCCATCGCTGCCTCTGGGATGAACCTTGGACCTGGGCTGTAGCCTTGCCTCTAAATCTATGTTCTGCTGTCCTGGTTGGGCTCCCTAGATGACACCTGCAGCAAGCTTGTTACCTCGCTTTCTCTGGGGCTGTTGAATGACACTGTCACCACCTGCCCTCTGGGTACTGTGGAGCTCTGTCCTAGCTGGGGGGCAGGGTGTCACTTCTGCTGGGGTTATCCTGGACTCCTGGCTTGTCCTCCCTCCTGCAGCAGCCCTGCTCTTGATGTTCCCTGACACTATTTCTAGGTTCTTAGGTAATGGGTAGCTGACTATGGGAAAAGCAGGAGAAAGAGAGAAGTCCAAAGAAGAAAAGGGAGACATTCATGTGTGGCCTTGCCCTTGGGCAGATGGGTGGGGAAAAAGAGAAATCACAGAATTACTGAATGGTTGAGGTTGGAAGGGACCTCTAGAGATTATCTAGTCCAACCTCCCTGCTCCAAGAGCACGGGGCACAGGGTGGCATCCAGACGGGTTTGGAAGACCTCCAGAGAAGGAGACTCCACAATCTCCCTGGGCAGCCTGTGCCAGGGCTCTGTCACCCTCACAGTGAAGAAGTTCTTCCTCATACAGAGATGAAACTTCCTGTGTTTCAATTTATACCCACTACCCCTTGTTCTGTCACTGGCCACTACTGAGAAGAATTTGGCCCCATCCTCTTTACATGAAATGCTGGGTGAAAAGGAAGAGGGAAAAGCAGTTTAGAGTGAAGGAAGAAGAATGGGCAATGAAGGTTTTACAGGCTGAACATGTTTCCTCAAAGATCTTCTTCCCCCAAGCTGTGTTTGAGTTTGCAAGTTAATATAAATAGCTGGCAATAAATAAATAAATAAATAAATAAATAAATAAAATAAAGAAAGAAAGCTAATTAAAAGATAACAGCTGCCCATTCAGGGCATCTCTGTGCCAATCTTCTAATAGACAGCATCTCTTTCTTCACTGACTTTGCTGGCTACTGAAAACGTTTTGTGGACATTTTCCTTCTAAATGGTCAGATAGACTGCGTGGAGCCAGTATCTGAGTCTCCAGAGCTTCCTTCCTACCCATTCTGAATTACTTCCCCCAAAGTCTCTGTTCCTGACCAGAAGCTGCTTCATCATGAACCTGAACATGTTCTTGCTGCTGCCCTTTTGCAGCTGTGTGGTAGGCTATGAGTAACGCAGGAAAGTGTTCTTCTGAAGAAATGAGACTCCTAAGTCTCTCTTTTTTTTTTTTTTTTTCAATTATGAAAAAAAAAAAGGTTATCAATATAAGCTTTCATTTAACTACTTGTCTGGACTAATAAAGCTCATCCCACATTTTGTGTCTCAGCAGCTACTTGGAACCATGGACATCCCTATGCAGAACAGTAAGTGTTCTATCTCTAGTTACTTCACCTCCTCACCTCTGCAGACCTCTCCTGCATTTTGCTTTTTATTATTACTACCTGTTTTGACTAGACTATCTGCAATGCTTCCCTGGTCATCCACAAATATGAACACGCAAATTATGCAAATGCACTGGTACTTAGAAGACAGTTTAGAAAAGGGCGTTTGGGGCTGATAAAAAAGTTCATTTGGGGCTAATGTATTTACCACATGAAAAGATCAGAAACTTCAGCTCCTGCAGTTCTGAAGTTTCTCCTGAAACTGCAGTAATATTTCCTCCCTGCTTGTTTTGCCTGTGTCCGCTCGGTCTTTCTTCCTTTATGTAAGTCTTGTAAGAATTCATTCAAATTCATTCTTGCCCAGTTGACGTGCTGAGAGTTTACTCATGATAGTGCTAATTCTCTTCTTCTGAAGTCCAGCACTTCAGAAGTTTTTCTTTAAGACTGATAAATTCAAGAGCTGTACAAAGGAGTCTTAATATCCTCTGGGAATCATTGCTTCACACTTCTGAATCTTCCCTTAGGCACTGCCCAAACGGTAGGAAAAAGCATGGAAAGCACAGGAGATTCCTGCTGCACTTAAAAGTCCGTAAATTTGTTGATGCAGCATGGTGAGAATTCTCTACTGTACCGTTTACATATTTATTTCAGTTATGTAGTGATAAGAATTCCACATTAATACTAATGAAGACTTTGCTTTTTAGATGCATTTAGTTATAATCTTTTGATTTCTCTATAATATCACCTCCAGTGAACCCTAGGCAGCCATATGCTGGCTAGCTATGTGTGATACTTGACTGATTTCAGTATAGGAGCAAATCTGATTCAGCTGGTAGACCTCTACATTTGGTCTTATTAAATCCTGAGAGCATGGGTATGCTTTAAAAGAAGTAATCTGAAATTTTCCCAGCTTCATAAACCTGCTGGTTAATCTGCTGTACAATCTGCAGCATAGAGCAATCTACGAAAAGCACTATCCTTCCCAAAGCCACTTTTAACCCTTGACATTACTGGCATTGTCTTGGCTAATTTCTTTAGAGGCAGAAACTACCAGGTGAGCCACTGAGAAAGCAGCCATGTAATGGCAAAGTAGGAAAAGAAAACCTTTTATTCCAAAAAAGATTCTGGGATATATTCATAAGACCCTCACCCTATCCCATATCCTGCATTTTATGTTTTACACTGGGCGTTAGAATATGTCATTCACATTTACTCCCACTTTTCAGTAAGAATAAACAGCTTAATCCTTGCATGTTCAGGTATATATGTGTATGTTTGCTTGTTTCCTTGCAAAATAGACATGAAAATCACATCCCAAGTCACGCACATCTGTGAAAGTTCACTAGGTGCTTCGGCATTCTTGGAGAGATTTTAATTAGCGAAACGCTCACTTAGGGGACATCCACGTTACAGCGGCTTTCTGTGTGAGTAATCATCCACGGCCTGCCAGCCCTGGGAAAAACTTGCGGTGTAACTGGTTCAACTGAGTCCCGGGGCATGAAATTTCGATACGTGTTGGTGCGCTCCCAATTTCTGAAGAAAAAAAAAAAAGTCTTTCTTGAAAAGAAAGTGGTTTAAGCTGTCGCTGGCACAGGAAGGCTCAGGGCGCTGCCTCCCTCTCCAGATCCCCTTGACCATGCGGGTTGACTGTTACAGTTGAAAAATGACGTGAGAGCGGCCATTAGATTGTGGAAGGGGTCCATGAGGGGCGCAGGCGTCTGTTAACGGCCGTTGATCAGCGGGAGAGGGGTGATGAGGGGCTCGGGCGTCTGTTAACGGCCGTTGGACCACAGGAGGGGGGCGATGAGGGACGCCGGCGTCCGTTAACAGCCGTTGGTCAGCGGGAGAAGGGTGATGAGGGGCACGGGCGGCCGTTAACGGCCGTTGGGCCACTGCGGGGGCCGATGAGGGGCTCGGGCGGCCGTTAACGGCCGTTGGGCCGCAGGAAAAGGGCGATGAGGGGCGCGGACGTCCGTTAACGGCCGTTGGGCCGCGGGAGGGGGCCGATGAGGGGCGCAGGCGGCCGTTAACGGCCGTTGGGCCGCAGGAAAGGGGCGATGAGGGGCGCGGGCGGCCGTTAACGGCCGTTGGGCCGCGGGAGGGGGCCGATGCGGCGCGCGGGCGGCCCCTCTCCCGGAGCCCCCGCGCTGTTTCTACACTGTCTTTCTTAAGCGGGACGAGGTTGTCTCTATCCCGAGCCTCTGGCTGCACCTGCCTCCCTCCTGCCACGGCTCCCCGGGGGCGGCCGGAGGTGGCAGCGCTCGGCGCCCCGGGAGGCTCCCGGCGGCGTGAGAGGAAAATGCTTTGCGTGCCAGGCGGCCCTCCTGGCGGGCGCGCGAGATCACTCAGCGTCTGTCTCCCTTTTGCTCATCGGCCGCAGCTCTCACCGCCGCGGCGAGCGCTGACTCAGAGCGGGCCCGCCGCGCTGCCCCGCTTCGCACGCGATGCAGCCGCCGCCGCCCCCCGGGCCCGGCCCGGCCCGGCTCTGCCCTGCGCAGCCCGCCCGGAGCCCCCCGCACTCCGAGCCGGGCGGCGGCACTGCCGGCAGCGGCGGCCTGGGCGCAGGTAGGCGACAGCGCCGGGGGGAGTGGGGAAGGGCGGGCGGAGCCCGAAAGCGCCTCCTCCGCTTCGGCTATGCTTGTTTACACAAATAGTTATGGATACCCATGCTCTATAGGCATACGTATGTAGAATGCACATTTTAAAAACTATTTTACTTTTGGAAGGGAGGATGGTGCTCATGTTTTTTGAGGTGCCTGAAAGGCTTTCACACCACAGACCATTTCCAGCTTCTGTGCCCTCCAACCCGGGCCTGCTGCCTGCGCTGCCCCTCATGAACAAGTTCTGAGCCTCCAGGGGTCTTTGCAGCTAGACCCCAATGCAGCGGAGCATTCCCTGGCTTGGGAAGGTCGAGTGAGGTTTGCGACTCTGGCCTGCAAAGGCTGTTGGGGTCCCTTCCCTCCAACCTCAGTGACCTGGAGGCTGTGCTGGCGTTGAAGGGGAAGATCAGGACTTGAGAGGTAGAGAGGCAGAGATGCTTCGGACTAGTGGTAGGGGCTGAACTTGGGCTGGCAGGAGGGGTAGCTTTGTATCATTAAAGCCACCTTTTAGGAAAGGCTGCCCCTCTATGGCATGGCTAGGGCTAGCATGGGTCTGCGCATGGCAAAGTTCCTGCGTGTGGAGATGATAGGGAAGAGTGCTCTGGCCTGGGCTGAGTTAGAAAGGTTTGAGAAGCTGTAGTTAGGAGAGTGTTGGGTGGGGAGGGTGTTATTTCCGCAATATATAGAAAGATTGTTTTTCGAATGTGTTTGCCCACTTACCTGCCTGCTTATTAGTGAGATAGACAGTCCTTTCATTTCGATGAATAACAAGTTATGCTTTACAGACCCTAAATTTTGGGAGCAGGAAGGGAATGCCAAACCTTATACAGAATTCCTCTTTCTAGTTCTTTTGTCTAGGAAAGAAAGGGCTAGGTAACTCCCCTCCTCAAAAAAAAAAAAAAAAAAAAAAAAAAAAAAAAAAAAAGTGATTTAAAAAGCACTTCTATTTTCAATTTTCAAAACGTAGAAAATTGTAGCATCGAGGCAAGTGTAAGGTAACCATTTTGGTAGCAGCAGTGATTAAAAGTGGCTTTATGCATTCCTGCATCCTAACTACGAGAGTTTCTAGTTTGTGCCACAGCATCAGGTATCATTTGAATTGCGTGGAATGTGCTGAGCTGCTTATTACTGGGACAGGAGAGTCTCTGAAAATGGTTTATTAGAGAATTTTCCATCAATGCAGAGCTGTACTGATTGCTAAAGATCTTTACGGCAGAATAAATCTTTACAAATACAGCTGTGAAATATGCCAGTGAAATGTGCAGATACATTTTTCAAAGCTTATCTCCAGAGTTGCAATGGCATCCCTTTTAAACTGGGTCATATATTGTTTTTGAGGCTGCTTTATTCACAGAATCCACTTAAGAGACCAGAACTGCAAGTTTAAGGGGAAATGTACAATAACAGAGTGTGTGAAAACAAGCCGATTAGATTTGCAGATGCAAAACAAAGCTGTTTATTTAATAGTAACACTCTTCTCAAAGGGCTAGCTGGTCCCTTGCCATGCGGCAGGGTAATAAAGTCCTACTGGTGGTGGGTTTCTCCCTGTGGAGTGGGGTATGGACCCTGCCAAGCACCCCTCCCCTCCTCGGCATGTTCAAAATGGCGCTTTGGGGTCTGCTGTGCTGCTTGAAGAGCACAGTACTGTAAAGCAGCAGTCAGGTTGTGTGATGTACAGGACTGTTTTTAATTCTGTGGTCAGTAAAATGAGAAGGATTCCTGTTACAAAAAAGAAAAAAAATCCTGTTAATAGAACAAGTCAAACTGACTTTTTTTGCTGTTTCTTTAACACCATCTTTTGCTAGTTAAACTGTCACTGTGTTAGCTAATTCAGCATTTTAGGTTTCCCATCATTATAGCCTCTAAGCATCTTTACTTAGTACTGAAGTGGGTGAGCACTTGTAATGTTAGCAATTTATACCCATTAAATCTTTTTTGGCAGATGAAAGCTGGCAGTGGTTTTAGATTTAAAAGCGGTCTTCAATATTCCAAAGCAAGACCAATTTTACAAGTCATATTTTGTAAAAAAAAAAAAAAAAAAAAAAAAAGGTAGATATTCCTAGAATGAAAAATGCTAAGTTTATTTCAAGTTATCAAATTTCCTAAATACTTACTTGATACCTCAGAAAAGTAAAGATCTACCATATAAAATCAGTGCACACATAGAGTTTGATATATCAATATTCAGAAGCAGTGTTTCATGTAAAATAGCCATGCACCTGATTCCAGACACCTCGCTGAATGGCAGCATCAAATGGAATGGAGAGCATATTCTTTCTTTTTTTCCCTGATGTTTGAGCTGTTTTTTTATCTCTTAGGGGATATCATATAGCTGATAGAGTGAGGAAAGAAGTATTTCAGTATTGAGTTTACACGAAACAGGTCAGTAATTCTTGCCTGTTCACGTGCGGTGTTAGAAATATGCTGCTGCTGACTGCCATCTATCAACATGGAGAAAAATGCCTGTAGCAAAAAGCAAAATAAAGGAATACCAGCCACAGTTACATTTATTTCGGCAAGTCATTGGCTATCGACCGCTATGGAGAGTTGACAAGTAGTACAGGCATTGCTAGCTCGTGTTATTTCATCGCACATGAAATCAAAATGCTGAGCATGAATGCACAAAGTACTTCAATACTCAAGTACTGCTTGTTCCCGCAGAGTACTGGTGTTTATGATTTATTGCTCTAGCTGTGTAAATCACAGCCATTCATATCCTGGAACTGGCATGTAGGAGCATGTCTTTTGTCTGAGTGAACTGGCGATCTGCTGATGCTAATAACTGATTGTGCCCTTAAAGCCCTCTCAGCTCTCTTTTTAAATGAAAGTTAATATTCCCTCCTGTTTGCTAAGAAAGGGGGTGGTGTTAAAGGTAGACTTGCATGTTCAAAAGCAAGTAAAATGATCCTTGAGGTAGATTTGTATAGGCTCTCACAATGACAATTTTACGAATTTGAGGAGCAATGATGGTCTACTCTTGTGTATTTTCGCAGGTGTATGTCCAGATTAGTTTAGGTATGTTTGCTCTTTGTGAACTGCCAAAGGTCTTCTCCAGCTATGCTGCCCTGGTAATTACCACCCCTGTTATAGTATGACTCAAAAAAAAAAAAAATCAAAAACCCACCTTCCTTTCTTAAAATAAAGAGGGTTACATATTGCGATTTCTGTTGAAATGAGATACCTTGAGGTCGATAACCAGTTGTAACTCTACAGCTGTGAGTGGACACCTCCTCCTCTTAGATTTTTACACTGCAGTTTATCGCGTTCAATATGTGCCGTTCATGTGCCAATCCTGTGCATCCTGGGGAAAAAAGACCTGGGCTTACTTTTCTGGCCTGTAACCATGTGGACACTTCCTTGCAGAGGCTTATTTTAGTTAAATAAGAACAGATGATGGATGTTTGCTGTTATTTAATTATGATAATTAAATATATACTTTAGTCGTTGTGTAAATATATACCTTAGCCATGTGCAGTGTTTTGGAAATCCTGTTTTCATTGTGATCTTCCTTTTTCACTTCCTCTGGACCTTTTCACAACCCCTGGTTTAGAGCCAATGCTTTCCTATCCAATCTTATGCCAAATTTAGGTATTGGTGAGCGGGAGTCATTTGTCTTGCTTTTCACCTCTGGCTTTCAGCGTAGGTGAACCCTGTGCTGGAGGCTGACAGACTCACCTTTCAGAGGATACCCCCTCACTGATGCTTCCTGGCTGGCTACTCAAACCTAGGGGAGGACTCTGCCCTTGTCCCTCCGAATATGTGCACCCTGGTGGTGGTTTGTAGGGGAATACACTGGCTTCCAGTGCTGGCAGAGCCGTGGTAGCCACACGGGTAGGGCACCTGAGCTGCTTTCATTTGACTAATTCAGATGACTTCTGTAGAGGAAGTGCCCCCACGCACTCCAGTGCCAGCCAGCAACCCCAATACAGTCCTAGTCCCCAAGGCTTGCTCTGCCAGTGCTGCCATTCCCATTGCTGTTGTCTTTGGATATCAGGGAACACAGTCCAAAAGCAGAGCTGGGAACATCTGTTCAGGGGACATGTCTCTGTATATATCAGTGACGACATACTGGAATTTCATGGATCTTCAGACCTTTTGGAGATGAATTATCAGCGTGAACTCCGCAAGGAAGCCCATAGATCCCACTGTGTTCACTGCTGGGAGCTCACTCTACGGCTGGACTTCGAGTCCTTTCTTTTCATTCAGCCGAACCCCAGCTCTCTTGAAATGAACCATATAAAAGTCCAAGTGATTTCAGTGAAAATGTAAGTTTTTCCCATCAACTTTAAATGGTATTTCTTCGGGTAACAGCGGAGATAAAGACCTACCAGCATCACTAATCTAGTTGTTCAAACTTTTTAAAAGAAGAGTATAGTGGGAGGATCGCATGCCTTCAATGGTTCAGCAAAGATGATCTCAGGCATCTTTATTAGCGTCAAGATGGCTGTGGCTTCTAAAGCACCTAGACATATTTAAGTGTGCCACCATCTTGCTCAAGCCTTAGAAACTGTTGGATTATGAGGGTTGCTCAAGTTTTATTCTCTGCTTTTCTAAGGTCTGTAGAGCCTTGTTTTTTTGTGCAGCATCTCTGCACTAAAATCTCCTTTTTCAAGCGCCAACCAGTTTGATTTGTCATGGGTGCCTTGCTTCAGCGTGTTTCACATCTGCCGTGTACTCTTTGTTCTACCCTTACACAAAATGTGGGTCCTCTCCAACCTTTCAATGCCTTTATTCATTTTGATTCATTTATTGATTTTATTTATAAATAATTTTATTTGCTGATTTTTTTTTCACTGAGCCTTTCTCCTCATCTCCTAGTAGGATGTTCTGAGGAGTTTTTCAGTGACTTAGTATCCTTGTATCCGTAAATCCTGTTTGTTTATGAGAGGAGTGCAGGTTTATATACAGATATTTAGCATTTCTTGAAGCGTTTCAAGTTGCTACTGTTACCTGCATTTCCTTACGTGATTGTACCCATTGTAACTTGTACAAGTTCAAAGCTTTGCTAAAACAAATGTGCTTCTTTTTTTCTCTTTTTTTTCCCCTTCTTCCTATAATGGTTTGAATGTTTTGTTCTATGTGAGATGCGACTAGATGTTTCTGTGGTTCTCTGAGGAGGGAGGGTGAGGAGGGGGTGGCAGGGGAAATGGGTGGCGAGGGCTGTATGTGTGTGGTCATGCAGGTGTTTAGGCAATGCGCAGAGGGAAGTCGTACGAGCGGTCAAGCCAGGTGCACGTTACTATATGGGGCAAACGTTTGCTGTACGTCTATTTATACCTGATGCTCTTCAGTGAGGAAAAAAAACCCTACTCTGTGCATTTGAAGTCTGACTTTATGGTCATTTTTTTTGTGCCAGTCTTAATGTCAGCCTGAAAATCTGAATTGAGTTTAAAACCACTGACCCAAGTTTCATTCTCTAGCTGAGCAAAGTGCTACATAGGTTCAGAGTCTGATTTTCTTCGCCTCAAACAGAGGGTAAAAGAAAGGGCATCCTTCAAGTAACAGCTGCTTTTTTATGATTTGTATTAACCAGCATTATCAAGGTGAGGGGGGAAAAAAAAAAAAAGGTGCATCAGGCTTTCAGAACTCAGTTGTACAATAAAAGATAGTGAGTTATTAACAAATTGACCAGTGACTTCGGGAAGCAGCCAGTTATTTGCTGGTGTTATCGAATGCAGCCCTTCTTGAAGGACCTGCTGTTTAGAGAAGGAGCATTCAGCCCTGCCTGGAAATCAGTACCCAGTAAAACTTCTGAAGATAGGAATTTACACAGAAAAAAACCTCTTAAGTTACTAATCGCTTGTGACAAGCAATTTCTTTGAATGAATGTTGTTACTTTGCCTCCCCTGTGCCTTACCCCAGTCCCGCAAAACAGCAAAATGCAATTAAAATTCCAAGAGAAATATCAAATCTCATCTTTTTTTGACCTCTCTGATTGAAGTGCCTCTCGTATAACCCAACATGCTCTAGAAGATGTGAAAAGTAAACAGAAGGGGAAGTGCATTCACTAACTAGATTCAGTGGGAGCTTCTGACTAAGAATCTGCTGCCTTATTAATAAGGAAACTATTTCAAAGTTTAGAAAGGGGTATTTTGTTATGGTGCATTATTTACATAATTAGTACCAAAAATAATTGCTCACTCCCAAACCCTAGCAGCCTTTATTTCCAGATCTGTTGTTATTAAAGCACAGAGGGATGAGCAGGGAAAATACATTTTTTTTTTTTAATTTAGCCTTTGCTAAGGCTTTTCTACTGTTGATATATTGACCTTGGGAAAGGATGCTGTTCTTCTTGAAGGTTGCTTGCTTCCTACCCATATTTGATGCTTCATGCCCCATATTTCCTATCACTTTATTATAAACTCCCGTCCTATCTGCCTAAAAGTGCTAGGAGCCCAAAGCCCTCAGGTTTTGCTGAGAGAGCGCGGAGTTCCTTTGGTGTGCTTGCTTTCCACAATCTCCTGGCTCTTGCAGTAAGGCACCAGCAGGCTGCTGAAAACCCACTCCTGACAATTGCGTAGGTGCTTGCATTGCCACTGAAAGCTACAGGGCACTAATTGCAGGTTTTGTGGTATACTATTACAGGAGAGGAGATGGACTATTTCTCCTTTTAGGGCTACCCGCATCACCTCTGTGTGTGACATTAGGTAGGGAGTAAATAGTTTTTTCTGTTATGACCCAATATCAGTTTCTTTGATTACAGGCAGAATTCTGATATAATAAATTTCACTTTGCAGGAAATTGCATTCATTTGCCATGTTGTTACCTAAAATAGGCTCTTTGCCTGCGTGAAGCCTTTTAAACAGAAGCAGAACTGAAACTGATTTTTATTTAGTCATTTGGGGACATACAATGATTTGTGCTGACAGCTTGGAAATCTACTCACAATTCATAAATAGAAATGATGTTAAAAACTAATCTGTATTGCAATAGTACATAATTGTTCTAAAAGTTTACATAAGTGCTCACAGTCCCGAGTTAGCATCTCTTTGTACACTGCTTTCGCACAAACAACTTACTGACCCTGTGCAACAGTCAACACATTTTTACTGTATTTATCTTTGCACATCTCTCTGAAGTCAGGAAATGTTCTTCCCCTGTGTCTGTGATAAGAGCCAGGACAAGAAGCTCCAGATGAAATCGAGTTTTCTCTTTCATTTCCAGGAGCAAAGCTTAACTGCAGGACTTGTGGAGGCTCAGTAGAGTGCAGTTATTACAGCACTTTTCTTAGTTCTTGGAGGGCAGTAAATTTTGCCCATTGCTTTTAGATCTAAAGATAACCCCCTTTCACTGCTTGCATTATTTGACTTTCTCCCCAACCTCCTGGAATTGAATTCCTACTCTGCTGTTGTGTAGTTGTTGGTGTTACAGCATCTTGCACTGAAATGAATTCTTTGCCCATGTAATTTAGCACATAATTTGGGTACAATTTTACTTTGGGCTGAGATGGAACAGTTTTTATTGGAAAAATATTGATTAACCGAAACCAAGAAGGGAATAAGAATGCATCGGAAAAGGATTTGTATCAAGAAGCAGAGGTACCTGAACTTCGATTGCACGCATCTCAGGAAAGTGCACGAACCTCTAGAATATTTTGTTGTTGTTGTTATTTTCATGAAAAACCTCAAAAAGGCTACATTTCTTTCAAAGAATATCTCTGAAATCATGAAAAGCTTTGCGGGCTGGTCAGATGAATGTTCCCACCCAGATCTGCTGACAGTTTTTTAGTATTACGTTGTTGCATTCTTATGACAGTGACAGGAGAAATTAGATTTTAAAAAATCTTATTTCTCAACTGGAATCGTAAATAGTTTATTTTAAAATCATTTAAAAAAATGGCCCAGATTACCAAGATTGTGGCAGGTGTCATCAGAATTATACAATTTCTAGCAAGACAGTCTACAGTCATTACACTCCTCTGACAAAGATAAAATAGTCATCTTATTACTTTACTCAAGCTACCAGATAAAATATTTCTTTTTTTTTTATTTGAAATTAAAAAAGAATAGTCAGGATTTGAGAAGTAAGTTTTTATGAGTACAGATTGCCATTTATTTGGAAACCATTGAAAACAATATTTACAATAAACCATGAAAATGCCAAATAGATTTGCAGTTTGCAAGAGTAAAAAAAAAGTATCTTCACAAGGTATAGTCTTCTGGACAGAGGCCTAAATGAAGAGTTTAGTTTCATTGAATTAGCTGTTTTTGTATTTTTTTTTCTTTGAAGTAGAACATTTGTTGTAATGCTTCTTTATGATCCTCTTCAAGTTTTGCTGATATCTAGCAAGTTCATTTCTTTTTTTATATATATTTTTTTTCTTCAGAGGCCAATACTGAAGCTTCAGGTGGAAAATCCTGATGGATTTTCTAGTTTGTTGAATAGGTTCCAATTTAATATGATGTTTTGGAGTATTAAAAAAAAAAAAGATGGAATTTATTTTAGATTGACATTATATCAAAGAGATTGCTAATTGCTATACTTCTTCAGAACAAGATTTATATTTCTAAAATATAAATCATTGCATTTTAATAAAAAAATAGTTACTTGTTATGTGCTGGTAAAGGTAGAGGAATGGTAAGAGATTATTGAGATGATTGAGACACAGTGCTCCTAGAGTTTTTAACTGTAACTATCAAACAGTAATGGTAAATATCAAAATTTAAATGGATACTCATACATTGACATTGGAAGGTCAGAAAATGCAGTTGAGAATTTTCTTTATTGCATCTGTGATCCTGGTGATTAAGCATTTGGTGGCTAGATGTAGAGACAAAAGTCTTTTGTGGAGAGGGGGGAAAAAAAAAGAAAACTGTTTAGAAGACATAATAGGGAGGAAAATATGCACACATGCATGCAAAAAAACCCCTAAATCGTGTCACCGTGCCACTGCTTTGTGAGCCTTGCATGGATTCCAGTATCTTCCTGAATGAACCCACAATTGCTGAAAGCCTCCTACCTGCTCGAGTGCCTGCTCTCCATCTCAGTGGATAGTAGCTCAAATGAGTGCCTGCTCTGTTAGACTTTAGGTATATGAGCATGGGCTGGGGCATTGGATAAGAGGTGCTTTGGTTTGCTGTAGAGATTTGCGGTGCGCTTGGAAGTAGGTCTTGATTTCTGTACTTAAATTAAACACTACTACAGCAAGGTTCTAGGGAAAACAAAATGCAAATAATAGCATTTATTCTTAGTCAACCCTATTATAGATGTCTATGAAATGCCAAAGTGTAAATATACCTACACTGTGGTAACATTAGAGACAGATCTCTTCAACCCTGGCTTTACCTTTTTCCTTCCTTTGTTTGTTTTTCCCACATCTGACCAGGACTTGGGCCTTCCCCATGCCTCTGTTTCTGGTGAAGTATGCTAGCTGGTATAGAGCTGTCTTCTCTTTGAAACCTCAGACCTGGTCTAGATGTGTGACTGTGCACCCTGAAACTCATTGTGTCACCTCCTCAGGTAGGAAATAGCCCATCTTTTTAGTTAAACTACTCAAAATAAAAGTTACTTACTTTCCATCAATATGGAAAGTGTCATGTTGCTTCTGGAAATAATCTTGATGTATTTACTTGGCTAGAAAGCAACTCTTGGCTGTAGTGAAATGTAAAAATATCTCCCTGCTGTCTGCTGCTTTGCCCTTTTAAGAGGGAAACACCTTTCACTGAATCTCCTGTTCCCTATTGATCTATACATTCAGGCATGCTTCATACAAACATCTACACAGGCTAAAATGATAGGTGCCACTCATGCCTTGGATGAAACACAGTGGTATCCAACCACGTAGGGATGATAGTGGGGATTTAAGATATCTTGTTTCCCTGTTGCTCCTTAGACATCCTTTTAGATCTAGTGGTAGATCACTGTCCAGGTACTGCTGTGGCAGGTCCTTTGCTTGTGAAACACCTTTGTGTGGCTTCTTCTGGACAGCTGCAGTATTGATTTGTGCTTATTTCATTCCCGTTAAAGCTAGGATGCAGGAACACAGAACCAAACTTAAAATCTGACTTAAAACACTGCTGCCCAGTAAAATGACAAGGGTTATGCTATGTAAAAGATTGTGTGAAAGTTGTTACCATTTCTTTCTTCTTTTTTTTTAAGAAACCCTGAGATATATTTTGCTGACTCTTGTTTTCTTTGGCAGAATTGACTTTGCTTTATCTTGCAGAGCTATAAGAATCATGAAAAATCTTTTACTTATATGGAAACAAAATCTGAATTGCAATATGTTGTTCTATCACTTAGCAATAACGTGACCCCTGCTGCAAAAGTCAACACCATTGTGGGTTTTCATGATAACTACTTCAAAATCTACAAAGGTTTAGTGCAAGGAAGAGAGATAGAAATCTTTAAAAAGTATCAGGAAATAGGAAGGTTTCCAACAGTCTCATTCACATTACACATCCTTGATGTTTTAATATTTATTTATTATATTTATGACAAATAGCAAGGTAGTAAGCTAAGCATTTAAGAGGAGAGACAACAGAATATGGAACATGTTGCAGTGCAGCAAAGGTGTCACTGGTGCTGGAACTTTACTTCTGTAGCTGTGCACTTTAAAACACTGTATTTTGATGTCTTTGTTTTAAGTAAGCGTTTCCATCACTGGCATTTAGAAGGATATGAAAGCTTTAAAAAATGGCATGTGGTCATCTTTACAAAAGTCCAGGAACAGTTTTCAGTTGAGCTTTTTCATTCTTTATTCCTTGTGTGTTCAGCTTGTGAGTCTATGAGGTCCTGCAGCTGTTCAAAACGTGGTGCTTTCTCTGTTCCCTCATTGTGCTTGCTGCCCGACACGGCTCCGGGTAGGCAAACAGTATCTGCCCTATGGCAGATGAAAAGCAATACTTGCGTTCCCCAAAGGCTGCTAGACAAGGGCAAACCACCACAGACACGCAGAGAGGGTGCTCTGTAAGTTACACACATCTTTGGAAGACTTGTCCAACTCCATAAATGATCAAATAGGGTGCTCTTTTTGCATTCCTTTTCCATGAACATTCCTGCCCCCAAGATTTTTCAGCACTAGGTGTTCAGAGAACCATTCAAATGTTTGAGAAACTCCTGCTAACTTGGCTTTTCAGGCACGTTTCCACTCAGTTTCTGGCTCCAGCTGGGGAAAGCAGCCCTCCTATATGCATCTTTACATAAACCCATTGCAGCTAAATAAAGCAGACATGCTTTATTTTGAATAGCACAGCATGTCACACTATCAACCCAAGCAGCTAGGAAATGTGTCAGATCCTCCAAAACATGTCTTTAAAGGTATGAACATTTTTGTCTTTTATTTATTTATTAAGAAAAGGATTAAATGCAGGGTTTCTTTTGCTTGTCTTCTGGATTCTCTGCCTCCTGAAATCACAAGGACTAGAAACTTAGTTTAATTGCTGTAATTGAAACTGAGATTCAATCTTGTAATCAAGTGGCTGAGACTTCAAGAAAAATGCACATGACAAATTATGAAAAGAGGTAACCCACGGGTTCATTAAAAGGTTGAATTTTTAAATTCAGAAAATCTCCAATACACATAGCTGATCAGGTTGGTTTGAGGGCTCTTTGTTGTTTTTGTGGGTAGCTAAAGAGAAGAAACACTTCTTGTGTTTTTCTTGCTCTGGGCTGAATAAAAAAAAAAGAATCTGCATTTTGTTCAAAATTTGCCTTAGAAAGGCTTTGACTGTGAATCAGACAAGTTTTTCTTTAGCTTGTAGTCAATTTTACTGGGGTTCCAGCGTAAGCATTTGGGGATTGATTTTTCTCCGAATTAGAGTTTCAGGTTTACACTGTACAGTGACACAGTGATCTTTGAGAACCATCCATGTGTGGTTACAGTTTGCTGTTCCGTATGAGGGAGATGTATTTAGCAAAGCAGTCTTCCTCTGACCTGAAGAGCTGACTTTGCTACTCTTGCCCCTCTGTTGCTATTTTTCTTTTTTTTTTTTTCTTTCCCTTTTTCCTGCTTTATTTTTTCCCTCCCCCTTCCCTCCTGCAGGAAGGAGGGAGAAGCTCCTTCCTGCACAGCCCCAGCTCCCAGTCAGAGGGACACAGACCGCTTCCTCTTCCTGGTGGCATATTCCCCCACCACAAAGTTGGACAAGGAATGGCTCAGGCGCGTGTCCAAGGTATCAGAGTTGCTGCTGCTACTGCCCGTCTTAAGCCATGGGCACAGGCACCTGAGCATGGCTCTGCGGATGTAGTTGTCAAAGCAGCAGTAAATGAAAGGGTTGGCACAGCTGTTGGCAAAGGCAAAAGGGCTGCTCACCTTCAGGCCCAGCTGGACAACCTGGTCAGGAAAACAGTCAGGCGGCTTCAGGAGGCCCAAAACGATGGCCATAAGCTTGAAAAGGTTGAAGGGGACCCAGGAGATGACAAAAGCGGCCACTACAATGAAGACGATCTTGATGGATTTCCTCAGTTTCTTATCATGTTTCCCAGACTTCTGATAATGCACACAGAGCTTCCTGGTGATGGAGCAGTAAAAGGTTAAGATACTCAGCAGCGGGAAGAAGAAGGCCAGGATTAAAATCATGAGAGATGCCATCTGCTTTGCCTCCGTCATGGCTTTGTCCATGCAGTACGTCTTTCCGTAGTGCTCCTTCAGTTCCCTGGACAAGAGGGTTGGCACCCCCAGGCAGCACGATAAGAGCCAGACAGCAATGCACAACCCACTGGCGTAGGATCTCGTTCTCACCCTTCTGGCTGTAGAGGGATACATGATAGCAAGGTACCGGTCTGCACTCATGCAGGTGAGGAGGAGGATGCTGCAGTACATGTTAACTGAGATGACATAGGAACTGGCTTTACAGAGGAAAGAGCCTACCCTCCAGCTCTCGTCTGACACCTCCTTGTCCACCCAGAATGGCAGCGTGATGAGGAAGATGAAGTCAGAGGCGGCAAGGTTGATGATAAAGACGTCAATCAGCCTCTGGATTCGTCGCTTGAAGACCAAGGACGCTATTAAGATGGAGTTGCCGATGATGCCAACCAGGAACACGGCGATGTACAGAACAGGGAGAAAAGTAGACATCTGCTCCAGGTGTTGATGCTGGCAGTTGTCATCATAGTAGTCATAGCTGAAGGTGACTGCAGTCACAGGGGAAACCTGAGTGTGCTCCATCTGCGGCCAAGCTGTCCTCATCCCTGCTCGGAGCACCGAGCTCCCCCCACCCTTCCCCTCAAGGTCGGCTTTAAAAACATGTTAGCAAGCGAGGGAGGGGAAGGAGGAGAAAAGTGGTTTTGGGGGGTAACGTATGTGCTTGTAGCCAATTGTGCAGGAAGCAGCCTAGTGACGAGAGCCTCTGATTAGTCAGAGCCCTGTCTTCAGAATAAGCAGTTGGGCTTCTTAAATCACATTTAGTTTTGTTGATTTTTTTTCTTCATTTTAACCCTATAAGCAAACCAGGTTTAGGAGTTACTGGTGCGGGGGAGGGAAGGCAGTTTTCAAGATTCTTTTTTCTTTTTTAGGAAAGGTACTTCTGGTGCAAAGGTTTGAGATTGTATGAGCTCTGAAGTTAAAGAACAGTGAATTCAGGTGTCGTGTTCTTCATCTTTTGCTATAAAGGGACAAGCTCAGCTTTTCTGAAGGAGGTTTATTTTGGAGGTTTATTTTTTTTGGAGGTTTATATTCGTGCTCTCTTTGTTCAGTTGGGACTGCTGTTCTCTGTGGAGAGTACTCCTCTTATATGAACATGTTTATAGAAACTTCTAAAACTTAGTTTACTTAGTTTAAACTTAGTTTAAAGCTATCTTCTCCGCTTGGTTCGTAGTTCTTCTCTACCAACCCCAGGCTTCCACAGCTCTGCCAGTGCCCCCAGTGCTGCTCTTCAGCCCAGGGTTGCTCTCACCCGGCTTAACTAATGCATTTGAAACTTACAGCACAGCTTAGCAGTGTGTTCTGTTTTCTTCTGTAATCTGAAACCTAACTTCCCAACTTAACCATCTTCCTTATCAGCCACACTCCTGGTTTCTAGACTGGTGGTTTCTTCCTTCTCCTTTTGCTTGTGCATGGCCCCGAGTCGGTGTTCTGGGCCATTCTCATTTATCCTAATAACTTCAGTATCCTTCGTCTCTTATTAACAGTTATCCCACACTGTTCTAGCTGAGGCTTAGCCTACAGGTAACCCTTTCATCTTGCATAAATCAAATTGAAAATCTCTGTTTTTAAACTGCTGGATTTATTGCAGCTTTTTCAGTGCATGCTAATTTGAAACGACTTCTACTACCGGTCTTCATCATCCTTCCTCGCTTCTGCAAATCTTTTCCTACCCCTCCCTGCCATCTGCAAGTTTATAGGTCAGATATGTTTCCAGGATAGTCAAGGCTTTGAGTAAATTGATTATGGACACATTCTCTAGCTCCAAAAAATCACATCCGTGGATGTCCCCACAGGCGAAGAGCAACTCCAGATTGCACACGCAGCGAATGAATCCCGTCCATTATGTTGTGGAGTCACTCTGCTTATGCCTAGGTTATCTGCTCCTGTCTTGGTACACTTCTGGGCAGCTGGAAAAACAAACAACTGCTAGAAGAAAAACAAGGGCTGCTGGATCAAGGGCTTTTAAAAGAGGGCCCTCACTGAGTAGATATTCTGATGTTGAATAGGAACCAAGTTTTATATTACAGCCTTCCTTTCTGTAAGGCAATAGTGGGCTCTAGCTGATTGCTTTGCATGAAACTTTCAAATCTGTAATTATCTCAGTGTTATTCACCCATCAAAAAGTCTTTTTGGAAAAAAAAAAAAAAAGATCAAGATGTATAAAAGCACAGTGCTTTAGATTTACCCATTTTATTCCACAGATGTATGTATGAACCTATAAGGAAGCATAAGTTAAAAATCATCTTCTAGCTATCTTCATTGAGCATCTAAAGATTATTATAGTAACATCTGTTCTTTCAAGTAAGTACTGTATAAAAATGTGCAACTATCTAACAGTTTAAATCATGTTTAATGGATTAAGAGCTAAGGTGAGTTTGCTGTCATCTTTGCTTATAGTTACTTCAGGGAATGTGTTTCAGGTTTTTCCTACCCACTTGGAAACCGTATGGTGGGGACACTCCCTTTCCATCATTAGAAGATAAGCTGAATCCTATAATCTGCAGGCTCCAAGTTTGAGCTCTTTTGCAAACATGGACAAACATGTTACTGTGCTCTAAGACCCTAGCATCTTATATGCGATCACAAGCTTTATAAATAACTTCTGCACGGATATTCTGGAAAACTCAGACCATAATGTGCTAAAATCCAAGAAATATAAGACATTTTGTCACCAGGAGGACACCTTCCATCCTCTCTTCACTGGCCCTTTCTACAGCTCTTGCTTCCTCCTCCCAACCCTGGACAGCAGTAGACAAAATTCTCTGTTGGAGCAACAGCCTATGCCTTGGCCTCAGATATATAGGCTAAATAGAATATGCATCTTGTTCAACCCTTACCACAGCTTCGTTGAGGAGATCTGGAAATAGGAACAGGCCATGGGTGCTGAGTAGTTTTGAACCTGATTGTGATCCTAAGGCTTTTTTCAACCACATGCTCATAGTAGACACTGCCTTTTGCCA
This sequence comes from Rhynchotus rufescens, assembly GCA_032273925.1. Classification (NCBI taxonomy): domain Eukaryota; kingdom Metazoa; phylum Chordata; class Aves; order Tinamiformes; family Tinamidae; genus Rhynchotus; species Rhynchotus rufescens. Next base: position 20,816 of record JAVCKT010022724.1, read on the forward strand.
GTTCTGCTTCAGAAGTGCCTGTTTCTGTGAGGGTCCTTCTTTCAGAAGTGCCCTTATGAAGTGTGCTACTTCAGCATTTCTGCCATTCCCAATAGGAAACACTGAGGAGTTGTACCCCAAGCTAGGTGTTACAGATATGGATTAAAATACAATCCTATGTTCCATAAGCTTCAGCTGCTTTTCAGATAGCAGCAAGGGAAGACATTGCTTATCACTGCACCTGGTTCTGTAAAGCTCGTGTGTGATACATCTGTGATGGAAGTGTTCTAATTTAATGACAAAATCAGTACAAGAGATCTGCTCAGGAAGTGTGCAGAGCTGTTGATTGAATTTGTTAACTCCTGCCCTCCCCCACTAAGGCACACACAAATTTCTGCAGTTGAACAGTTCTGGTAGCAAGTTACCTTTTTTGTTCCTTGTTTTATATATTCTGCTTTTTACTGTTGTGCTAGATGATCTCTTATTCTGATGTGTGCATGTGCTTTTATGTAAGCACAGGTAGTCACATAAAATGAAGTAGGTATTAGTGAGTTATTAATGATGATAAATGCTGAGAAGGAACAGAGGTTCATTTGATCTGTAAAAGAAAGTGTAGTAGTTTCTAAATGATTGTGCTTCAAACCCTTTCTGTAAGGAATAGAGATTCGCAGACCTAATAAAGAGAAATCAAAGTGGCCAGAACTCAGCCCCACTGCGTTGCAGCCTTGGTGAAGGCAAGTGCAGAGGCAACCAGAGGAATGGCAACCTCTGGTTGGCCAGGGATGGAGTGCTCCCTTGGCAAGTTTGCTGATGATACCAAACTGGGAGGAACAGCTGATAGCCCTGAGGGCTGTGCTGCCATCCAGAGAGACCTGGACAGACTGGACGACTGGGCGGTGAGAAACCTCATGAAGGTCAACAAGGGCAAGTGCAGGGTCCTGCACTTGGGGAGGAATAACCCTGGACACCAGTACAGATTAGGGGTTGACCTG
>JAVCKT010022725.1:0-33939 GCA_032273925.1 Rhynchotus rufescens
GGACCGAGCTGGGGGAGCCGATCTGGGAGATGAACCGAGCCCAAAACCGGGCCGGGAAGGGCTGAACGTGACCGAACTGGGAACTGAACTGAGCCCCAAACCGGGCCCAGGGAGCTGAACCAGGAACCAAACTGGGACAGAGAAGCAGAACCTGGAACCGAACCGGGCCAGGGCAGTCGAACCAGGAGAGGAACTGAGCCCCAGACTGGGTTGAGGGGGCTGAACCGAGCCCCAAACTGGGCTGGGAGAGCTGAATATGACTGAACTGGGAACTGAACCGAGCCCCAAACTGGGCCCAAACCAGGAACTGTACCAGGCCAGAGGAGCTGAACTGGGAACCGAACTGGGCTGGGGAAGCTGAACCAGGAATTGAACTGGGCCAGGGCTAGGGGAGCCACCCAGGAACTGATCCAGAGCATTGTCGGATAGACCTGGAACTGAACCAGCCCAGGGAAAATGCTCCCAGGAGCCAAACTGAGCTGGGAAGGGAGAGCTGCACCCAGGAATCCAACCAGCCAAGGGAAAATCCAGCTGAGGGAGCTGAACGGGACTGAGAGCTGAACCCAGAACCGAACTGGGGCAGGTGGAAGAGATGGGAACCTAGAGAGACCCAGGGAAACTGTGCCCTGGAGCTATATACGGGTGCATCAGATGGAGGAGCCGTGTCCAGGAGCCAAACACAGACTCAGACTGGCCAGGGAAGCTGAACCTGAGGACCAGAGAGAACAGAAGTAGGTTGGGTTGAGGACACAACCAAGTCTGGGAGATGGAGCAGGCATCACTGCTTCAAACACAGGCTGGTGGCACCTGTGGAAGTCCTGCCATCTTCATGAGGAGGTGGTCTGTCCGCTCATACGCGGTGCCCAGAGGCTGTATCCAAGAGGAGTGAACAGAGCCTTAACTTTGATGGGTTCTCCTGCAGTTTTGCAAGTTGGAAGTACATGGTGGTGCAACTGAGACTCGTGAAAATCTTGAAATCAGTTTGATGATCATGGAGTATTTGCAACACAGATTGATACTTGAATTTGCTGCTTGACTGTTTCGTAGGATGTGTATTTTGGACGTTTTCCATGAAGCGAGGAATACTAAAAGTGCTGTTTTGAGGAAGGAGAAAATGGAGAAAAGAAGGGCTGGGACTGTGGCATCATTGTGCGATTTCTGCAAGAAGATAAAAAGAAGCCACCAAATACTACAAGACACTCACACGTGCACCCAGTGCGGGCTGTGCTCAGTGCTGGGGATTAGCACCCTCCAAGGCTGGCAGAAAGGATGGAATGCATTAACACTTAGGCTGAAATCGATGGTGGTTTTAGTTAACGTGGCAGCTGTGAAATGTAGCGTCCCCAGAGTGGCTTTGTGACCCATTCTGCCAGCTGGTATAGAGACTGGCCACCTTCAGGACAGGGGACAGAAGGGACAGTGGTTATTACAGCACCATCCACTAAATCTTGCTGGGCCCTGAGCATAGAGCCGTGCTGCCGGAGCCCTGGGGAGCTGAACACCCAGGCCTGGTTTAACATCAGACACACACGAAGCTGCTCGGAGGAGCTGCCCTGGCATTGGGGGAGCTGAAAGAAGCAAAGATCAAGAGCTGAAGCCCTCTGCACGACGGGGAGAGCTGTTGGTCGGAGGCTGCCCAGCAGAGGGGCTGCTGTTACCACTCCCCGCTTCCCATGCTGACACTTTCCAGGAAAAATCTGGCTCCCTTCACTTTGGCAGAGGTTTATTTTTGGAAGGTTTAATAATGTCCGTGGTGTGTCTGTCACTCCCTCAAAATACAGAACCTTTATTTGTATTTATAGGCAGGATTAAATATAAAACTGGCTCTGCTCCAGCTGGCTCCTGCACCAAACTTCTTTGACACCAGCATCATCCACAGCGGTAAAGCCACTGGCCAGGTGGCAGTTTTACAGCTCCAGCAAATGAAAGGCAGGCCTGGCCGGTCATTTTTAAGAGTGGCCTCCCCTTGCACAAATGATCATTGATGCTCAGAGTAAATGTGGATGCAGCATCTCTACGAGGTGCTCCAGCAAGACCCCTTTGCTCTGAAATGGCCCTTGCAAAGTGGCACAAGGCAGGAGACACAGTTCTCTCAACTGGAGAGGAAGATGCAGGTAAGAAAAGCGTCCCAGGGCAGCTAATAAAAAGAGAAGGGCCCCAAACCAACCCAAGCCTTGACTGCCTCCGTCCCTGCTCGCCGTGCAGGGCTCAGGAGTCGCACAGTTGCGGGAGGTGCTGGCCAGGGCTTGGGCAAAAAGAGTCAGGGAGTTGCTCCTGGTCAGTGAAGCTCTCCAGAAAATAGCAGCCCTTTGGGATGAGCCCAATGAGTTGTAGAGAATTATAGTAACGATGTTTAGGTTACTTTGAATGGGGGTATTTGGATGTGGAAGCACTGGCGGGAGGAGAGCTGAGGGAATGGTCCGTGCTGGGAGCAAATGCTGGTGCTCACCAAAGGGGATGTGGTGGAGAGACCTGTCTCCTTGTGACAGAGAGCACGAGGGGGGCCAGCAAGGGCCTGCAGGGCTCGTGGCCTGCCTTGGAGGTGAGCTGAGCGTGTTTATCAGGGCTGGATTGTCCAGAACTCTCTGTGCCCTCTTTGCATCGAGGGAATGATGATTTTCAGTGTGCCTGGGGTACGTAGCTTCCTCCCTGTGTCACATCTCCAGAGTCCAACGGGCCACTATTGTGCTGAGTTTTGAGGCCTCTTCCCTCGTAAGCCTCAGGACTCACCTATGTGGGACAGCATGAGAGATTAGGCTTGAGAAATTCAACTAAAACACCAAGGGAAGAAGGTTAACGTAAATGGGGCAAACACTTTCAGAGGGGCCTGCTCTCTAGGAAGATGAACAGAGTAGGTTAAAGCCCTGAGACCCTGTGCACAAATGGCTTTAAAAATGCCTCAGTTTTTCCCAAGTAGCTCTTCGCAGGTCTGCTACATTCAGGGTCACTTGAGTCCAAAGCTTCATACCCTGAAACCATGAATACCCTCAGAAAGCCACAGATCAAAGCCTGGTAGTGCCGCAACCCACTTGAATCAAAGGAGCTGAAAAAAAAATAAGTTGCACCACAATTACAGGTAGAGAAGGTATTTCAGGAGTTCAGTAAACATGGCAAATAATAAATAGAGCTATTCAGTCAGCAAACGGCTGCATGATTATAAATAGGAAAATCTACCCCAACCCAAAGCCAGCTGAGACCCAACAACGTGCAGTTATTAAGGAGTGATTTTTCTGTGCGTTTTTTGGAAGGAGATTGAAAATATTTTACCCACTCTTTATTTTAGGAAGGTGAAATGTCCCTGGTGGCTTTCAAAAGCTGACCTCTCGAGCGTGCGTTCTCCATGCCAAGACACTGAGTCACGAAGAGATTTGCAGGAAGCTGTTTTCCAATCCAGACAGGGGATAAAACGGTTGTAATTTAGTAGCCAGCTGGGCTCAGTGTGCTAATAACCACAGCGCCTGGTCCATGCCCTCAGCCTTGCAAGGCGGGAGCCCTGCTTGCTGCTGCTTTTTTGGTTATTGCTTGGGGTAGAGCTTGTGCACTGAAAGGCTGCCTGTGTCCAGGCCAGACCCGAGGTCAGAGCGTGTTAGCTGGCCGGGAAGCGCTGTCCTTCCTTCTTTGTGCCACATGGAAGCTGACAGGCTCTGGGCCTGTCCTCTGGACCCTTGGGCTTGCAGGGACATTTTATACTCTGCCGTGTTTCAGCTGCAGGCATCACTTTAGTGTCTGACGTTCATGTGTTACAGCAGAGAGGGCCTCATCTTTCTCATCTTCCTCCTGTGAACCCACTGGACCTGTTTGTTTGGTGCCCAAGTGCGATGCACTTTGCACATGGGGTCCGTCCTGCTTTTTGGGGGCTGCACGGTTACACATTGAGCATCGTGGCTTTATCCCCAGAGAGGCCCGGGTGGCACCAGCCGGGCACCCGGTGCCGGGGGTGGCAGCCTGGGCACCCGGAGCAGCTCCTACCTCCGGCTCCCTGTGGTCACCCTGGAGCAGGGCAGCAGAGACGGGAGCAGGGAGAAGAGGAGCTCTGCAGCTCCTCGCCGACCCCTTGCATCGACCCTTTGCTTGGCCACTGGTTCCCCCCGTGTGACCTGCAGATGTGCTGCTCTAGGGCAGCACCTCGCAGCCCGGGAGCGGGATGGGTGGCCTGGGACAAGGACCTTGTCACCCGCGGCAGGTGCTCTGAGGAGTCTCGTGATCACAGCCCTGGCCTGGATTACGGATGCGTCCTATTTGTTATCGCACGGCAAGATCCAGCAGGGCTCTCCGGCTGACGCGTTGGGATTTGTCCCGCTAGGGATTAATGACCTTTCTGTGTGCTCCAGGCCCCGTGAGCAGCCGCAGCCTGGGCTGGCTGTGATGTGTGTGGTGCCTGCCACTGTATGGGCAGGGACATAGGGAGCTGCCACCCCTCCTGCTGGGAATCACTTCCCGGCCTCCCGGTGCCTGAGGAGCTGGCTGCGTGCCCTGGGTCTGCTCGCCCTCTGAGTGCTGGCCTGAGCTCTGCCGGGTCAGAAATCTCCGTGGAAGCGGCTGAACGTGCAGGCTGTGCCAGGAGGAGGATTCCAGATCCTCCGGAAAGGAGGCTCAGCTGCATTGCCCCATTCCAGCTGCCCCTGCCAGGAGCGCTTTGATCCCCCTGTCCCGCACGATGCCTTGGAGAGCCTGGCAGGCCGGATCATGTCATCGTGTCCGGCTGGGCCAGGCTGGGAGAAGAGCAGCAAAGACGGATGGGGACAGAGGAGGAGGGCAGAGAAGTGCCCGGGACAGCGAGGAGAGGAGATGGGAGCTGAGAGGGAGGAACAGGGAGGTGGTGAAAGGAGATATAAGGATGGACGCAGGGGTTCTCCTTTCCAGGGGAAAATGAGACATGAGACAGAAGAAGCAGTGGAAATTCAGAGGAGAGATGGAGAAGAGGAAACAGAGAAAAGCGCAGAAAATAAAGCCACAACGTGGTAGCTTGGGGGAATTTGCTCGTGCCCCTGGCTTGACATCCCTGTTGGCGCTGCTCAGCTCTGGGTGCCTGGAGGGGGCTGCTGGGGGCTGTTCTGCAGCACGTGGAGTCACCAAGGATGAGGATGCTGCATCTCCCGGGAAGGGCCGGGGGAGCCCATCGAGGGCTGCAGCCCATCCTGCAGGGCCAACCTGTCCAGGGGTCTGGACTTTAAGGAGAAGGACTTAAGGAACAGTTTCATTCAGGAATCCCTTTTCTTTCCCTTTTGTTTCGCTGTTCTCTCACCCCTCCTCCTTTTCTTTGTCTGCTAATGCACAGCAGATGGGAGGAAATGCCATTTTAAATGCCACAGCATCCTGATGAAATGTGATGGGTTATGGCAATCGCGGATGAATCACGGCATTGTTTTGTGTACACGGTGGCCTTGCTGGGGCAGTTTCCACCTCCAGTTTTACAAACAGAGTTAAGGTCATTTGGGCGCCCATGCCAGCTGGTTGGCAGGTCCCCTCCACAGTGCTCAAGTCACTTTAATTAAGCAAACGCCTTTGAGGAGTCAGAACTGAGCTCATGGTTGCTTTCCTGGTGGCAAAACCAGCAGCTAGCTTGGAAACATCTGCTCCATACTGCCTTTGGGTCCACGGGGGTGATAAATCACACTAAAATCCCCATTTACAGTTACAGGATTTCCTCCTAAGGTGCAAGAGCTCTGCCCCAGCAGGAACGGGATCAAGAGGAACAAGCCCTGCGCAGCACAGCCCTCCTGGCCATCTCCAGCTTGGATCTGGGCCCCTTTGGAAAACCGGGCTGCTTCCCAGGGTCTCCCTGTGCCTGGGCTGTGCGGCAGAGCTGGCTCCGCAGGCTCTGAGGGCTCTGTGACCCGGCCTCCTGCCCTGGGGCTGGTCGGATCCGATCGGCACGCTCGGATCATTGCACTTAAACTATCGGGAAGCATCAAATAATATGGACTGGGTCGCAGCCTGTTGCCAGATGAGGAGCAGCAGCTCAGAAGTGGAAGAAAGAAATACACACGCAGGCGCGCACACATGCACGTATATATATACATACATATATATATATATATCCCAACTGCTCCATAACTGAAACCTGGGCTGACCTAGCCCTGTGAGTTTCAATCTAATTAATTGTGGGAAAAAAAAGTCACCCCTGAGCCTGCAGAACATAAAGCAGCCTTTTAATTTGGGTGACTGAAAGAACAGATTAAAAAAACTCCAGCTAGCAACATTAAAAGTTGGTTGCAACGTGCTTAATTTTAGTAACGTAGATTGAAAACATCTCTCTCTGTATGTCTGAATGCCTCTGTGTCTAATTGATCACAGTTATTCCACGCTGGCACTGCAAAGCTAGCAGCGCTAAGCCATTTAATTTCACATTATTATAAGGTCTAATATCTGTTGATGCTCTGCCACAGCGAGTGGAAGGGTTGTAATGATTAATTAACTCCCCCTTTCCTCTGCTTTCACCCCAGCTCTTGTTCTGGGCTGGTTTCTAATACAGCCTTGTTACAAGGCCTGGCAGCTCGGCCAACACCAATAGTCACTGCATCCTTGGGGGGTTTGTTCAGCTTTTAGCAGCACTACCTGGACAAAGAGCCGAAGAGGGTTTGCATTCGTGAAGCCAGAGGTTTGGGGTGTTATTTTCCCCCAGGAAATTTCCCCACGGGTGCTCTGTGTGTTTGGGCAGGCGCCGGCTCCCTGGGCCGGGCTCTGCTCTCCCTGCCCTGCCACTCGCCCCGTGTTGGGCTTGGAGTTGGTGCCACAGCTCGCAGGCTTCCAAACCTCGTGCAGCTTCATTCCCGACGGATGTGACCTCCTGCAGCTTCATTCCCGAAGGATCCTTCCTTCCTCGTGCTCCCACACAAAGCAGGAGCATTTGCACCCCGGGCCCGCGGTCTCTGCCCGCAGCCCTTTGGCTTGATTTGAAGCCCCCCGTGGGTTGGGTCTAGGAAGGTGGAAGTCAGAGGGGACGGCCGTGCAGAACCGCTCAGCAGGTTGGTGTCTCCCAGGGACATGGGAGTGTCCCCCTCTGTGCCCCACAGCGCTGCCCTCCACGCAACTGCCTGTGCTCACCGGACACGGGTGGGTGTCCAGGCAGATTTAGGCAGAAAAGAAGACAGGCTGTGGGATTTCAGCGCTGTGTTTCTGGGCGTTCCTGCCTTGTACGTTAGCGTGTCCCATGGTCCCCGCCTCTTGATGTGCGTGCGTTGCGTTCAGCACATCCGAGCGCTGCAGGGAGAGCTGATGTTCCTTCTGGGCAGTGCTTCCCTGCTTAGTAAGATGGAAAAAGCCACAGTGCTTGAGGGAGGGCAAGCGGGGAGATGCCAGATGCGTTAGTGCTCCAAAGAGCCACAGAGAGCCCGTTTTATTAGATATTTTGCCTTGACTCCAAGAGGAGGAAGGCGGGATCCATGCTCCCTCCTCATGACGGGACGGACTCGTTTTTGCACCATTCCATGCTTGTGCCCACAGCGTTGTGACCACAGGGCTCCGAGGTGGCTCTGCCCCTGCTCTAGCAAGGATCCTACTGCTCGTTTTGCAGCAGCAGGCAGCAAAAGAAAACCTGAGGCTGTGGCCAGACCGTCCGTGGGCAGCGGAGGCTGCCATGAAGAAGAGTGGGCTTCTGGAGCCGTGTGAGTCCCTATCTGCAAAGGGATAGCACGGGGAGATAAGGCTGCTTAGCCACATGTGCCAATAATAGAAGGGAATTGCAAACAGATTCTTGCCTTATCTTGCTTGAGGATATTGCAGTAAAGGGATTTATTTTGGCTTTTCTGCCAAAAAATGTACACAGAGATTCCACTGCAGCTCATATATGTGTTTCTCTTGGAAACAGGCAGGACTCTGGTATCCAAAAAACCCTGCATTGTTATTAATCTCTGGGGTTTTATCCAAGTTTCATTAAAAATCTGGACATACTTGAAATGGCTTTCAGATAAAGCTGAATGAACCTCCCCCTGCCTTAGAGGCTGGTGTGGCTTGATTTCCCTGCTGAGAACTGGGTGGGTTGGGAGTCGGGTAGGAGATTTCCAGCCACCTAAACTGCAAGAGAGGGAGCATCCTAAAACAACCTGATCCGAGTGAATCACCGGCGTTTTCCTTGGTCTGTGGCTTGCTGGGAGCAGAGCAGCTTGTATGGGGCAAAGGAGTGGTGGCTCTCCCTGGGAAAGAGCTCTTTGGTCTGTATTAAATCATACGGGCAAGAAATTGTTGTCAAGAGTGTTGAATTATTTTACATGCGTGGAACACGAGCCAGGGATTGTCCAAAGTGTGAGAAACCTCCCTGAAAGCCCTCGGAGTGAAAGGTTGAAGCAGCAACGCGGGGCGAGCAGCAGGCTCGGTGCACGGATGGAGCCAGCCCCACATGGCCACATGGCCACCAGAAGCCCGTGTGTCCCCGTAGCCACAAGAGGGTGACAAAGGCCCATCCTGCGCTGCGGTGGCCCTGGACAAACCCAGAGGTGTCCCCCGCTAGCTCAGGACAGCAGCCCACCTTGGAGACCGAGCCTGCCTGAGTAAATGGAGGCTCTTGGAAAATCCGTGCTGAAGAGCGAGATGTGAGCGGGTGCTGGCTGGAAACGGGATCCTCACATTGAAAACTGGAGGACGTTTTTCCACCTGGCTTTATTTAGCCCCAGTGCTGGCATCAGCGAAACTCTCCTGTTGCCAAAAGAGGGGAGAACTCCCAAGATCGCTGTAGCAAGCAGGGAAAGAAAACCTCACCCCTGCTCCCCCTTGGTAGTGTAATGCAAAAGCCACATTTTAGAGTAATTCTGGAAAAAGAGAGAGCAACTACTTAGTAACTGTCCTGTGTGCTAAGAGAGTTGTGTGGGTCAGCCCTGCACCCTGCTCCAAGCTAGGACCTGGGGCGATGGCTTTGGTGGAAGAGCTGCCCAAACCCCAGCAGGGCCAGGATGGGGGCACCTCAGTGTAGGTGTCTTCTGAAGGCTGGTTCAGGAGGACGTGGCTCCCTGCCACCTCCTCAGGTCGCTGTGGGGATGTGGGATGAAGGAGACGTAGCGGGAGGCTGGCGGGATGACCTGGATGTCCATGAGGAGCAGGGCAGAGTCCACGGAGGAGAAGAGAGGGGCAAGAGGAGCTCAGGGAGGAGGCAGGGGAGCGAAAGGGCGACGTGGCGTGCGTGAGACGCGGCGTGTGAGCCGGGCAGCCCCCGGGCAGAGGGGCAGTGCTGTGGAGCCCGGGCGGCGCGCGGCCGCGGCGCTGCTGGCACAGCCGCCCTCGCAGCGCCGCTCCCGCAGGGACCGCGGGCGTTTCCCTGCAGCCGCCCGCGGCACTGTCCGAGCGAGCAGGCGGAAGAGCTTTGGGAGCTTTCCAAGTGCTTTCCAGGGCTGCTTCCATCGTCCCGCTGTCCCGGGAGGCCGGGCGCGGCTGTGGCCTTGACGGCATCTCCGGTGATGAGCCCAGCCAGCTCCCCGGTACCTTCCTCTGTCGCAGCAATGGGAAAGCCTGTGGCAGCTCGTGCCAACCTGGATCCCATCGGCTCTTGGTTGGGAACTGGCTCTGCGCTTCGGGGACATCTCGGCTCTCCAACCGGGGAGCCCGTCCCCTTTTTTTCCCATGGATTGTGGCTTGATTTCAGCATCGTTCTCTTGGTGCGTACCAGCGCACGTACTGCTACGGTATATGGGGATTTATATTTGCAAATCCCCTCGCTCCCATCTGTTTCTGAGGCTGTTATTGATAGAAGGAGGAGGGGAAGAAGCGCTTGAGCAGGAACGGGAACGCGGCTGCAGGGGAACAGGGTGTTTCGCTGCGCCCCGTGCTCCTCACGGGCCGCTGGGACACGTGGCAAGGGGACAGGGACACACGGGGACCATGTGCTCACGTCCCGTGCACCCTGGCCATGGGTGCTGGGTGTATTTGGCCAGAAGGCGAAAGGAGGGTGTGTGTCTGGGTAACACGGGCTCTGCTCTTGCAGCTGCAGCGTCTTCGCCGAGTTTATCCTCCAAGGAGATTTTTCTGTTTTCTCTTTAAATACTAGAAGTAATTAGATGCTGCTTATGAGTAATCACTTGGACTAAACAGTCTGGTTTCATTTAAAGTGGTCAGGATGAAATGCCTCCTGATTTATTAGGGAAAGAACTGTAAAAGGGCTCCTTCTCCTTGGGCCTCGCAGGAGCCCCGCTGAGGAAGAGGGCAGCGGCAGGGTTAAACCCCACCTTTCCTCACCCCATGCCTGGGATTTGCTATGAAAACATCCCTGGCAAATATTGCCTCCCATGTGCAGGAAGGGCTGGGAAGATGAAAGAGGCACCGGGAACATTGCAGACAAGGCAGGCAGGGGCTTGGAGGGGAGCAGATCACCCTGTGCATCCCTACAGCCCCAAAGCATCCCACGAGCGAATCCGAATCCTTGCCACCCATTCCCAGGCCGAGCCTGGAAAGCCTAAAGCCAAGGTTAAAGACCGAGTGTGCTGAATTTGAAAACGGTGAAAACGGTGACAATAAATCTGCCTCTGGCTCCGGGCGTTAAGTTGCCCTCAATACCACAAAAATCCCTGCAAATTTCGTGTTGATTTTGGTGGCGGGAGCACGCGGCGTTAACGGCACGGAGGTTTCCGAGGCCCTGGAGGAGCCTTTGGCGGGCAGAGGGTGGAAGGAACAGACTCCGCTCGGCGCCTTGGGCACGTTTTATCAGCTTGGCCGAGCCGGGGGCAGATGGAGCGGTGCGGGTCGGGCAGGGCGAGGAGCTCTTTCCCGACAGGCGTGAGGAGAAGGGAGGAGCGTGGGAATTACAAGCAGAAGGATGTTTGGCAGCCCAGTCCGTCCAGGGCGAGGAGCCGCAGCCAGGGAAGGAGGCCCATGGGCAGGAAAGGCGCCGTGGGCAAAATCCTGGGGGCTTGGGGCTGCCCTGCCTCCCTGCTGCCCCTTCCCACAGCGTTCCCCGGCCTGCAGAGGATGCGGGAGCATCCCGGCGCATCAGGGAGAAGAGGTGCCAACTTGCTGCACCCCGCAGAGCCATTCCCGTTTTTTTTTCCGTGCATCCTCCGCTCCGGTCACCTAGCAACTGTGCAGCGGAGGGCACGGCGGGATGGAGCGGGTTGTGCTCGGCAGGACCAGGAGCGCCGCCGGCCGCGCGCCCGCCTGGGGCGACGGCTCTGGGACGGTCCCAGCGCCCGCGGGAGCCGAGCTCCAGGTGGAGAGCGTCTGCGTGCCGCGTGTTCGCGCTGCGCCCTTCCCAAATCCACCCGCCATCCCGCTGCAGGTCGCTTCCGTGCGCGGCTTCCCGCCGGCGCAAGAATCCCTGCAATATGTGCGCGCTCCCTTTCTGCAGTTTCCCAGGGTTTTCCCGTTCCCAGGGTTTTCCCGTTCCTGCTTTGACCCGGATCCTTGGGCTGATCAGTATCCCCTGTTTTCGTTTATGTCTCAGTGTTTATGGGAGCTGAGTATGGGTTATTCCTTTCCATTTATAGTTTTTAACAAAGCATGATTGGATTTCGCTCCAATCATTTCTCCTCTTGACTAAAATGTTGCTTTTGAAGACCTATTATTAGCAATTTTGTGTAGCTTCTGGATTACTGCGGATAATAATGAATCACCCTCTGCAGTATTGATATAGGTACTCGAAGCCTCCCAACAACCAGCCTGCGAGCTGCGACGGAGCGTGGAAAACCCTCGCTGGCGAAGGACGAGCTTAAATCCCAGACCATTGCTCCGGATTCCGCGCCCGCCAAGCACATTTATCCGCCGTATCCCGCGCCGGGTCTCGTTCCAAGCGGGGAGGCTCCGTGCACAAAGGTTGGCTCCGCTCCAGCTCCCGTCACCGGCTCGTGCTTTGCAAGGAGGGCACGGAGTCCTGCGCCGATTCCTGCTTCAGGAGGCCTGTTCTCCCCTTGTCCTCCTGCTCTGGCAGCACCCTGGGATTTTGCTTCCAGCCCCCAGATCACCCAAGGGTGATTTACTCTTCTGAAAAAGAGCAGGTTCCTTCTGGCAGCAGGAACCACTTCTAATCCCACCTGGAAGCTCAAGTTTAGAATGGAGGTCTGGCAAAAGCAGAAATAACTCCTGGTTTTTGGAATACGTGTGCTTCTGGAAGGGGGGCGTTTTAATAAACGTGCTCTGGAAAACATAGACCTGAGGGTTCATGTTGTTCAGCTAGCAGATGAAGCCTTTTGTTCCCCTTAAATCCCCTTAAAAAGTGGCTGCTTTGGAGCTGGCTTCACCTCCAGCCGCCGAGGCCGTGCAGATGCATCCGCTTTATTCCCTTCACTGGCTGCCTCCCCACGGCAGCACTGCTGGGGCCAAAGTCACCCTCATCCTCATCCTCACCTCGTCCTCATCTTTGTCCTGCAACTCCCCAGGGCAGACACTGAGGAAAATACCAAAGAGGAGGAGGCCTCTCTTCCCATCTGGTGCCCACATCTCCTTCCAAGGCCACCCCGTGCCCGCTTACAATCCCATTTCCCAATTTTCCTTTTTCCTGGGAATCTGCTTTGACCCTGCCCTGAAGCTCTTTCTGCCCGTCCTCCCAAAGGCCCCGGCCGGTTCAAGCTGTGCTTTCCTTGCGGGCAGCCACATTTCTCTGCAGGATCTGGTGGTTTTGCTGTTGCCCCACAGGCAGCTGCTGCCTGCGCCTGAGTAAATACAGCCGGGCCCCTCCGCTGAACTCCTTCCCTGGATAGACCCCGTCCTGCAAAGCTGAGCTGCGAATGAAATATGCTGCCTCTCCAGAAATACTTGAGTTTTCCGTTTAAGTGAAATACTGCAGTGTGTGACCGAGTAAATTCAGCTGATGGAAACTTGTTCTCCTATTATTATTTTGGTCTGTTTCCCATTCAGGAAGGAAGAATCCAATCTCCTCGGTTTAATCCTAGATTTAAACCTAGAATCCTAGGTTTAATCCTAGATTCCTACCAAAGGAAGCCCTGCTAGTCCCAGGGCTGGCCTGTGGCTGATGCAGCACCACAGTCATCCCGAGCCTCTCCATCCCTCATTCGGCTCTGGAAACCAGACAAGCCTGGGGATTTCAACACAGACCTGCGTCAGCTCATGCTTGGGAAGCAACAAGGCTGATTTATTATCAAATGGGGACAGCAGGGAATGCGTTAAGTATTTGAATCTCTGCATATCTTGCCTCCCAGCCCGGTAAAATGACTGTGGGCAACCCGGGCCTTCTAAGAAACTTCAAAGCAGCCGGCACAGCATCTCCTGTTAGCAACGAAGACTGATGAATAATAGAGTGGACCCACCCACTCCTGCTTTCATCTGTCATGTTCTATGGAAATTAAGCCTTTCTCTTACAAGAAGGCAATTTGTGCTCTTGGCATCTTCAGCGAGAACGAGCTCGCAGCTCTCCTGCTCGATTATTAATACCTTTTGTACAAAGGAAGACCGTGTCCAAACGGGCTGTTTCCCTCCTCTAAAATACTCCCTAATTAGCGATCCAGCCTCGGAGAAGAGTGACCCTAAGGGACAGCGGTGCCTGTCCCGGGGAGCCACCAGGGGACAAGGGGGACGGATGAAGGCCGTGGGTGGCCGGGGCTCCCGAGCGCAGCGGGGTGGCAGGGAGCAATTCCTGCCCCTTCTCTGCTCCACCAGCAATTCCTGCCCCTCCTCTGCTCCGCCAGCTCGGTCACCTTTGAAACATCCTCCCCAAAGCGCCTGCTTTGCTTCTGCCAAAGCTGGAAACGACCCTTGGAGCTGCGAGGAGAAGCAGCCACCAAAGCAAGCTCCACGGGACACTGCGGAAACAGAGCCCGGGGAACAGGCAGTGTTTCCCCCTGATGGGTTACAGGTGCACACGGGCAGGTGTGTTTTCCTGTCTCCGAAGCGGGGTTATAAACAAGCCGGGCGATCAGGCCCTGCTGTGAGGTGCTGGGGTGAGAAAGGCTCCTTGTCTGGGGCAGGTGCCCCGGCCAACTGGCCATTGCAGGGCCTCATCCGCCGAATTCCTCGTGCCTTGGCTGGCGGGCAGCGCTCCGGGAGGGATCCTGCCCACCAGGCCCTTGCATCTCCTGCCAGGTGAAACCCAGATGCCTTTGGAGAGATCGTGCATGAAAAGGGAGATGGAAAGTGGGGAAAGGAGGGAGCTGCCGGGGCCGGGAACAGCCTTGGCGAGGGGTGGCCGCTGCCCTGTCGTTCCGCTCTGCAGGACAGGGCTGGGTGCCCCGCGGGCGCCGGGAAGAATCGCTCCTTCTTAGCGAGCCCGGGGCGACGCCAGCACCGTGCTCGCCCCGAGGAGCCAGGAGGTTCTCTCTATCCCATGATGAATCCTGTCAGGAATGAAGGCAGGCGAGGCCAAAACCAATAGGCCAGCGGAGGCAACGTCAGGGTCAGGCGGCGGCCCTGCCAGAAACCAACCATGCCAGATGCTTAAATCCTTCCTTCCGCCGCTTTGGGACCTTCTCTCCTGCTTCAAAGAGGGCCCTTGCCTGCGAGGGAACTGCTGGCTTCTCTTCTTCAGCCAAGGTCAGCCCTGCGGGAAGGTGGAGAGGGCAGAGCAGCATCTACCCAAAAACCTTTAACCAGGGGAGCCTGGCGGGACCGGGTGGACGCTGAGGCCAGGCAGGCCGAGCTCTCCTGCAGGAGCTGCCCAGAGCTGCAAAGCTCCTTGTGCAACGCTGCACCCCAGCTGCCTTCCCCATGTCCTCCCCGGATCCGATAGGGATTCACATCCAAATTCTGCAAGCCCCAGGGCTCCGCTGGGAACCCGCAGCGGGGAGCACCTTGCGTGCAAGATTCCCGGATTTTGGGTCTCCTGCTGGAAATGGGGAGCCCGGGGGCAGCACAAGGTGGGCGAGCACCCCGGCGAAGCAGAACACATGCCGTAAGGCACGGGAAGCAAGGAGCAGTGCCAAAGGCCCGGGCTCCGCTCCAGCTCGCCGGTGCTTCCAAGCAAACACGCCAGGCATTAAAGAGAGGAGAAGGCGACGAGCTGCAGTTTGCTGAGAGCTGGGGTAAGGCGAGGGGAGGAATGTGGTATCAGGGAAGGGGAGCTGATGGACTGAAGTCTGCTGAAGGAAGGAGGGGGAAAAAGAAAACAAATGCATGCAGGAATATGTTTAAGTCATTTCACGGAAGAATTTGCACGATCATTGAAATGTTTTGGTGACCAAAAATGGAAGAAAAATATATAACCTAAGAAAGGAACTGACTCCTATTTAGGGCTTTTATTTCTTATTTTCCTAGTGCCTCGGCAACCAGAAGAGGAGGGAGAAAGGAGACCAGCAGTATTTGATCAGGAACAAACCCTGGCCAAGCCCAACGTGTGTTCTTAGAGGCTATGGTTTACATTAGAAAAGGCTCTAACATTGCACTATGGTTTCTAAGTGCTCTTTTATGATGATGATGATGACTTTCAACTGCGCAAATGCTACGAACGGGGGCAGAGGATTGAAAAAGGCCATTCCGTTCCAAGAACAACATCCAGTGTCAGAGGGACGGCCGCTCCTCTGCAGCAGGACCCGTTTCTGCCCCAATAACGCGTTGCCCCCCGTCGCTTTGGCGCTGAGCGTCCCAGGCTGTTGCCGAACAACGTCTGTTGCTTTTGCAACCGTCGGGGTTGCATAAGCGGGAGCCGCCGCGAACTCGCTGCTCGCTCCTCCCTTGGCTCGGGCTCCCAGCGCGGATCGGGGCATTGCAAAAACCTCCGAGTGGCCACAAGTCACGGCCCATCCCCGCGGGCTGCCGCGGATCTTGCCGCGGGAGGCAGGGAGCCGAGGGGCTCCCCTCGCACGGCTGCTCTCGGCGGGGAGAACGCACGGCCTTGGATCGGAGCGGGAAAGCAGGACCACCCTTGGGAGCTGTCTGAGGACCCATAGTCCATGAGGAGCTGGCTTGGCTTCAGCACCATCTCCTGGGCTTGGGCCTGGGGATGCCCTTGGCTGCCCGGGGGCTTTGGCAGAGCAGGGCTCCGTGCGCAAGGATGGGTATCCAGAGCCCTTCATCCCTCTCCTGAAGGGCTTGGAAACGCAGCCTCGTTATCTGCGCTGCTTTCCCGGCAACTAAACACTCCAGAACTTTCTCCATATGAAATACTTCACCAGGCAGGTCCCTCTTCCAGCCTCTTTCCCTGCTGCACGAGTTGTTTCCCTGCTTTCCCTGCTCCCCGCCGTTGTGTCCAAGGGGGAGAGGGTGTCCGAGCCACCGCGTGCCCGAGGCACAGGGCTCCCGCCCTGATCCTTATTTCCCCCTAGACAAAATAACACGCTCTCCCCTTCGCCCGGCCTGTTTGCTTCTTTTTCCAGACTTGCCCGGACTCTTTCATCCCGCCAATAAAAAAGCAAACGCATCACACGCTGGCCGGGCAGAGCGGAAACCCTTCAACATCTGAGAGCCGAACGCAACGCGCTCTGTTTTCCGTGGCCAGGCCGGGCCCCCCCGATGCCCCGTTAGGTCAAATGCCTTGCTCTGAAGAAGCAGAGAGGGGACTTATTAAAAGCCTTTCATATTCCTGCTGCTGAGGTGCCGTTTGGCGGGCGCGGGGCTGCCGAGGGGGAGCGGGGAGCCCGCAGCCTGCAAACAGATTGTGCAATATTTGCCCTGCACAGAGCTGCCATTGTAAAAGCCGGGAGTTCTGCTTTCAATAACCGCTCTGCTCATAATGCCCCATTGAGCGGGGAGAGAAAGGCCGTATTGAGCTCGGAGGGGCTCCGGCCCCGGCAAGGGTTAAAAAGTAAAGAAGAAGAGGAGGGGGGAAAAAAAATAAGAAAATAAAGATTCGAGGCTTAGGTTTAAACGTTGCTGTGTGGCCCTTATGGTAAATCGCGGCCGCTGGGAAGTATGTGGAGCCTGTTTGCATAACCCGGCTTGCAGCAGGCGCTTTCTGAGCCAAAACACAAGTGCGGCCGGAGCTGAGGGGGGAAAAAGCAGGAAGGAGCGTGATTATTTTCATTCTTGCCCCAGGCCGCATAAAATTAATTAAAGAAAAGAGCTAATATTCAAATATTTGTTTAGAGAAGCAGCTGTGCAAATGCAAGGGGCTGTGCCAGCTGCAGAGCCGTGGGGAGACCTGGCGCAGGCGCCGGGCAGGGTTCGCTGCCTCCGAGCTCGCAGGGCAGCATCCGTCGCGCTTCTGTCAAGTCCCTGATGCTTAAAAAGCACCAGAAAGGACCAGACTGAGCTTGGTCTGATGGCTTTGCCCCTTGATTTCTCAGCTTGCGGGGCCTGGTCCCTGGTGGAAAGTGTCCGTGGAAGTGCTTGGTTCGGAGGAGGACGGTGCCTTTCCTCCCTCATGGTCCGTGCGCGCGGGTCCGGGAATGCTCTGCCCCCTGAGCCGCTGCCGGCTCCTCCTGCAGGGATTCCCGTGGCACTAGAGCAGTAAAAACGCCTGGGAATGGGGCTGGAAGGGAGATGCGCTGCCGCTGGCCGAGCCCTGGGTGCAGCGGGAGCAGCGGGACGGGCTCCAGCTCCGTGTCCCACCAGCAGTTGGGAGCAGCTCCATGGACAGGGGCTGCGAGCGGGTGCTGAACTGGGCGCCCGGGAAGGGGCCGGTCGGGGTCCCCGCGCAGCCAGGGGCCACCTCGGCGTTGTGCAACACCAAGGAGACATCTCGGAGCAAGGCTGCACAAGTGGCTGCCTTGAATTAATAACAGGCGGCGGGGGCGGAGGGGGTTGCTCCAGGCCCTGAGCACTTTTTCCATTCCGGAGACCTTGTGATGCATTAATCACCCCGCGGCGGCCTCCCCGCCAGCTCGAATTGTCCTGACCCTGGAACTCAGGAGTTGTCATTTCTTCCTCTCCCCCCTCTTTCCCAGCCTTTCCCACCTCCTGTCTCCTCTTAGATGATTTCAGCAAGGCTGGGGCCTGGATAGCCCTTTATCTTGTTCTCTCCGGGGCTCTGGAGGGCAGTTTTCCCCCCGACACTCCCTGCTTTTCACCTTGCTGTAGGAGAACCCAGGCTGCACATCCTCCTTCAGCGGGAACACGTTTGTGTCCCCCAGGGCCTTGCCATCTGTCCCGGAGCCTTCCAAGCGGGGTCGCGCCAGCAAACTTGGCCCTTCCTGGTCGGTCTTGTTTTGTGTTCGGGGCGGTACCTGGCTCCTGCTCTGCCTGGCTCCGGCGGGATGCTCCGAGCCCAGCCCCAGCGGGATGCTCCAAGCCCGGCCGTGCCTCACTGCCCTCTCCTGCACAGCCCTTGCTCTCAGCTGGCTCTGGAACGGCAGCCCGCAGCACTGGCCGAGGCCCACGGGGCTTTCAGCTCTTGGAAACCCTCCCTGTGCTCTGTGATCCCAGCCCTTTCCTCCCTGGACCCCAGGCCAGCCCAGGGATCTCCCGGGGGACGTGCCGGTCTGGCCGAGCACAGGTCTCCATTATCACAACCCGGCCCAACACCCTGCCCATTTTTCCTGCTTTTTGCTCTCATTTTTTCTTGCTTTCTCTCTAGAAGCTCTCGCAGACAGGACTGTGCTCCATCACCCCCGTGCTCCATCCCTGGCGGTCCTGGTCCCCAGTCCCGCTAGGCCTGTCCCTGGAGGGGTTTTGCATGGCCAGGTCCCCCTGCTGCGGTGCGGGGCCGGTGTTCCCTTCCTCAGAGGTGGTCTCCGGGCCGCCCCTCTCCCAGCGCATTCCCGACCTGCTCCCATGCCTGCTTTTCCTCTCACGCACATCCCGCCCAGCCCACTGCTGTCTATGGCAGATGGGTTCACTCCCCCAGCCCCAAACTGCAGGCACAATTTATCAGCACCCTGTGCTGGCCTAAGCTCCCTCCCTCTGCCACAGGCAGACTTAGTGCACCTCAGCCCCAGCCCTTGCCTTTTTCCCTGTCCTTTTCCTTGCAGGGTTCAAAGCAGGCAAGGGAAGGACCTGTGGGTCCCAGTTCTTCTGGCCTTGTGAATGCCAGTGAGCACCATACAGGAGGAGAACACCCAAGGAGGAGAGCCAGGCCCTGTCCATAGGGACCCAGGGATGTCCTCCCATCAGCAGGGCAGCAGGATCTATAAGAAATCCCCTCCCCAGTTTGGAGAGACTCGTGGTGTCAGCGCCTATAGAAATACATTGCAAAAACCCTCCCATTGACTGTGAGCTCCGTCGTGCACCAAGAGTACAACGCAGCCGCGCTTGCTCAGTGGGAGAGGGGAGCGTGACAAGATATTGCATGTTTGCAAGAGACACTCACCCAGTTCCACTATTCCTTGTTACTGGGCAGGCGCTGTGCGCATTCCCTGCAGGGACTTGCAGGGGCGTCGCGCGGGGATGGGGCAACCCGGAGCTCAGCGGGACCCCAGGCAGCCCTAGGGGCTCTGTCCAGCGGGAACAGCCACTGGGAAGAGCGGGTGGACACCCAGGAGCTGGGAATTTGGGGACACCTCTGCTTTCTGAATTGCTCCCCCTTCCCCTTCTTTCAGGTCTGGATTTTTCTAGGAGGAAGGAGTTGTTGGAAAGTAAAGAAGTCGGGAGAACTGCAGAATGGGCAGGAGAGCGGTGGGAAGGAGAGAGGAGCAGGCGGAAGGAGTGATTAACCCCCGGGGATGAACCCAGCCTTTCTGAAGGGCTGGGCCCAGCCCTGCCCAGCTCCTCCAGGCCAGCAGGGATTCCTGCCAGCGGGAAGAGCCGGGGCTCACGTGCAGAAACCAGGCTGCACGTCTGTGCCTCCCCCGCGAGCAGCCAGCACCGAGCCCCTGCGCGCAGGGAGCCTTATGGAGCCTCCAGCCTTCCCACTCCTCCGAGGTGCCGGGGATTTCAGCTGGGGAAGCTGACGGTGGATGGCGAGGAGGTGGTGGGAGCTCTGGGAGGTGTCAGGGGACGGGTGGAGTCTGGAAAGTGCCCAGGAGTCCCAGCAAGGGGGACCTTGGCAGGGGGCTGGTGACAGAAGAGACCCCAGAGGAAGGGAGCTTGGGGAAGAGGAACCTCCCACCAGTGCCAAGGATGGTGAACGTGTCTGATGTCGTGACAATATCCCCTGTCCCAGGCTGCATAACAAAAGCTAGAGTTGCACAGGGGCCTGACGGTCCCTTCTTGCCCCATGGACACTGCTCCTGCAAGGGGAACTGCACAGGGGGGTCTCTCTCCTTCTCCCCAAAGCTCCCCAGAAGCACAAAGGGGCAGCCAGGGCACCCAGGCAGCCCCCTCTTCCTCTGCCCCAACTTCAGAGCAGCGTCAGCCCGAGGCCCCTGCTTGGTGCCAGCCCTGCCGTGGCTGCCTGTGGCTGGGGGCACAAGCGGCGCCTCCCGGCCCCGTGTCCCTCCCCGGGGTGGCCGCAGCGGCCGTGCCCCTCCGTGCCGGCCCTTGGGTGCCGTTACCCGGCTCGGAGGCGTTTGTGCAGCTTCCTCTTGCCTTGCCCGCCTTCTGCTTCGCTCTGATCCGTTCTCCTGGCGCACGGAGTCGGCGGCAACGCGGGCGGCCGCTCCCGCGATCCCTCCCGGCACAGCCCGTCCCGCTCCCCTTCCCGGCAGCGCCACGCGGGGCTGCGAGCGCCGACCCAGGGGGGGCCTTTCCCACCATCCCCCCCCCGAGCTGAGCCCCCTGGGGCAGCGGGGACCCCCGAGGGCACCCCCAGCTCCGGCCGTGGCCAGTCTCCGTGTGGAGCGCGGCGCGGGGCGGAGGGACGTCCCTCCCAGGACCCTGCGAGCTCTGGGTCTTCCCAGCGTTTTCCCGGAGTGGCGGAGCGGGCGGGGAGGGGCCAAGGCCGCGGCTCCCCATAAACCTGGCGGCGGAGCCCGCATCCCGGGCAGATGTTCGGGCTTCCCGCGGCCTCCGCGCGCGCGGCCGCAGGGAGCCCCATGCCCGCCGCCCCGCGCTGCGAGGAGGGACCTTCCCGAGCTCCCGGCAGCCTCGTGAAAGACTCCGGGGCTGCCTCGAGTTAAGGAAAAAGGAAGGAAAGGAGAGAAGGAGGACGAGAGGGGGGGAAAGAAGGAAAAAAAAAATCATGGTGTGGTCTTGCCAAGGAATTTTTTTGGAGCGAACGATGAGAAAAGGAGACGGCGGCTTTTCCCTGACGGGCGAGGATGAGAACTCAGCACCTCTGGGCTTGAACTTTAGCACCCTCTTCTGCAGGAGTTTAAACAGAAAGATCATCTTATCCTGAGCAAGCCGCTTGGACGGCCGAGCGGGCACAGAGCTGAGCTGCAGGAGAAGCCGGCCACGACTCCAGCAAGGTTTGCATGTGGATTTTAGAAAAAGAAATCACAGCAACAAAAAGCCGGGAAGCCAGAGAGTATTTCTAGCACTTGAGGCACGCTGGAGTAGCTCCGGGACTGTTCTTAATAACACGGCAAGGGAACTCGTTCTGCAGTGCATGTGTGTGATTGGATCGGCTGGCCGGTTATTTGCTTTTGACTGAAGGCGCCGCAGCCCCGGCGGGAGCAGCCGCCTCTTTGTGTGTGAGCGTTTTCATGGGGGCTGCTCCTGCAAACGCCCCTGCGGGCACTGCAGGGAACGTCCCCTAGGCTGGGGGCTGGCAACGACCCCCTGCTTGCTCTGCTTCACTTCACTTTGCTTCGCTTTGCTCTGCTTTGCTTGGGGGATGCGGGGGCAGTAGCGCCCTTGGCTGCACCATGGCTGTCTACGCCCTCACGGGCTTCTCGCTGGTCAGTTTGCTCAGCTTTGGCTACTTATCCTGGGACTGGATGAAGCCCGGTTTGGTGGCCGATGTGGCTGTGGACCCCATGGAGAAGTCGCTGCCTCCTGCCTTCTCCAGGCCGCCTCACATCGTCTTCATTCTGACCGATGACCAAGGCTACCATGATGTTGGGTATCACGGCTCGGATATCCAAACGCCGACACTGGACAGGCTGGCAGCAGAAGGGGTTAAGTTGGAGAACTATTATATCCAGCCTATCTGCACCCCATCCAGGAGCCAGCTGATCACGGGCAGGTAAGAGAGCACCTGGTTCTACCCTGCTGAGGTCTCCCTACATGGGCCTGCTCCTTTCTCTCTCTTAGCTCTTGGAGACGTAACCCCAGTTTGCTGACACTTCTTGGAGGTTGCCTCACAGAACAGGCATCGTGCTAGTTCTTCCAGATGACTCTAGATGCCTGGTTGGACAGTGGATTTTTGCATGGTGTGGATAACGTGATGTCAGTAATGGTGTGACTCCACGGCAGGTGCTTGGGTCGCATCCTCCAGCCCAGCTGAGCTGCTTCCTTAGACATGTGCGTTGTCCTGCAGCTAAGCCTGGCTCTTTGCCACATCCACGCCTAGCTTGGTGCGTTTGCCTGGGACTCTGAACGCCTGAGTCCTGCTCCTTGTGTTGTCCCAGCTGGGGTGACCATCAGTGTGGTGAATAGTCTGTCTGCCCCCTCCCCGGCTCTCCCTGTGATGAGTGTTTCTGGTCCTGAGTGTTGCAAGAAGAAAAGGTGCAGGGTCAATCGTGCTCTGCCAACAGGAGCTGGCGAGGTGTTAAGGAAAGCTCAGGACAGGCTCAAGGAAGGCAGATGTGGTCCCTGCTGCTAGCACACCAGTGACTCCCCAAGGCACATCACCAAGGCCAAAAATGTAGACGTGATTGGGCCACCAAACTCAGTTTGGGAGAGAGGGGTCTCTGGCCAAGCCTCTGAGGCCACCTGAGGGTGGTGGAGCCCAGCAAGGTCCCAGGAAAGCCCTTTCCTTCCTCCTGGAAGGCTCAAAAGGGAGCCAGGTGTCCCCAGGGCTGGTAAAGCAGAAAGGAGGACGGGATGCATCCGTGTGCAGGTGGGGCACTGCAGACCCCTAGGGATCATTGGGCAACTCTTGCCTGTCCTGCAGGGCTGACCTGACTGCTGGTGGCACCCCGGGTTTGGAAGGGAGAGCAGCCCAGTACCCTTCAGGGATGTCTCATGAGCTTCCTCTCTTCTTTTCTGAACTTTCTCTGGTACTTTTGGATGCACAGACACTTCCCTGCCTCTGGCATGGAGCTTGCTCCGTGGGATTGGGCTTGGAGTGCCCAGTCACTAAAGGGCTGCTCCACAGGAGCTCTGTTTGCTCTTGGTTCTTCTCTGGCAGGTACCAGATCCACACGGGCCTGCAGCACTCCATCATCCGCCCGCGGCAGCCCAACTGCCTGCCCCTGGACCAGGTCACCTTGCCCCAGAAGCTGCAGGAAGCGGGCTACTCCACGCACATGGTGGGCAAGTGGCACCTTGGCTTCTACAAGAAGGAATGCCTGCCCACCCGCCGCGGCTTTGACACCTTCCTGGGCTCCCTGACGGGCAACGTGGACTACTACACCTATGACAACTGCGATGGGCCTGGCGTCTGTGGCTACGACCTGCATGAAGGGGAGAAAGTGGCCTGGGACCAGAGCGGGAAGTACTCGACGTTCCTCTACGCCCAGCGCGTCAGCAAGATCCTGGCGTCCCACAGCCCCAAGGAGCCCATCTTCATCTACGTGGCCTTCCAGGCGGTGCACACGCCTCTGCAGTCGCCCAAGGAGTACATCTACCGCTACCGCTCCATGGGCAACGTGGCGCGCCGCAAGTACGCAGCCATGGTGACCTGCATGGACGAGGCCGTGAAGAACATCACCTGGGCCCTCAAGAAGTACGGCTATTATGACAACAGCGTGATTGTGTTCTCCACGGACAACGGCGGGCAGACCTTCTCCGGGGGGAGCAACTGGCCCCTGCGAGGCCGCAAAGGGACCTACTGGGAAGGGGGGGTCCGTGGCATCGGCTTTGTGCACAGTCCCCTGATCAAGCGCAAGCGCCGGACCAGCTGGGCCTTGGTTCACATCACGGACTGGTACCCGACCCTGGTGAGCCTGGCAAGGGGCAACCTGAGCAACGTCCCGGGCCTGGATGGCTACAACGTGTGGCCCGCCATCAGTGAGGGCAAGGAGTCCCCACGCACCGAAATCCTGCACAACATCGATCCGCTCTACAACCACGCCAAGTACGGCTCCTTGGAGGACGGCTTCGGCATCTGGAACACGGCCGTGCAGGCCTCCATCCGCGTGGGCGAGTGGAAGCTGCTCACGGGCGACCCGGGCTACAGCGACTGGATCCCTCCTCAGACCCTGACCAACTTCCCCGGCAGCTGGTGGAACCTGGAGCGCCTCACGGACGGCCCGCGCAAGTCCCTGTGGCTCTTCAACATCAGTGCCGACCCCTACGAGCGCTACGACCTGTCGGAGCAGCGCCCGGACGTGGTGCGGGCGCTCTTGGCCAGGCTGGTGCACTACAACCGGACGGCCATCCCCGTGCGGTACCCCGCTGAGAACCCCCGCGCTCACCCGGACTTCAACGGCGGCGCCTGGGGGCCCTGGGCCAGCGAGGACGACGCGGAGCAGTGGGAAGGGGCCGGGCAGCCCCTCAGGAACAAGAACAGGAAGAAGAAGTGCAAGATCTGCAAGCTGCGCTCCTTCTTCCGCAAGCTCAACACCAGGCTCATGTCAAACCGCATCTGATGGAGCGTCCCACCAAACGCCCCCCGCCCGGGCCCGCCGCGCGCGGAGGAGCACGGGGGTCTGCGGGCGAGCCAAGCAGCCCGGCGGCGCTGCTGAGCACTGACACCCGAGCGTGGGGTGCTGAGCAGTGACACCCGAGCGTGGGGTGCTGAGCACTGACACCCGAGCGTGCCGAGCTGGCTTGGCCTGTGCACAACTCCTTCCAGACCTCCTCTGCAGGACTGCAAGGCAAGCGCAGGCTTTAAGTGTGCAGCTGCCCATTGCACCGGCCCCAGGAGCAGAGCGGGGGCCCTGACCGGGCGCCCCGGAGGGGCTGACGGGCCCGGGTGCTCCTAAAGCCCGTGCATTTCCTCACGTTCGTTCTCTTTATAAATGTGCTCTCAGTTCCTCAGCGCTGCTGAGCAGCCGCCTTGTTGGGAGCTCGCAGGGCCGCCCCCGTCCCCAAGCCACCACATTTCCCCACGGTCCTTCTTGCAGGGACGGATATTCCTGCCTTGCAGATGGCAGCCCTGAGAGCGCGGAGGCCGGGCTCAGCTTTCCTGCCCCCTGCTCTGTGCGATGCTGGGACTTCTCCTCTCTGGCTCTGCGTCACTGCTTGCTTTGCTACAAGCGACCGTGGACTTAACATATATATCTATGTATCATGTATATATGTCAGTATATGTGTATTGACATATATACATGTCCCTCTCGTCCACATCTGGGATGAGATCCACGAGGTGTGTGGCTGCAGGCACGCGGGAAATCCTTGCCCTGCATCCCCACATGCGCCCAGGCATCCCGCACGCGTCATCCCTGCTGCCCCATCTCTGTGCAGGAGCCGTGTGGGACCCGGTGTCTTGCTCCCGGAGCAGAGGGGGGGTCTCAGGGAGGCCATTCGTGCCTCCTCGGAGGCTCCATCCCTCCTCGGAGATGCAGGACTCGGAAGCCACAGTGGGGCCGGGGAAGCAGGGCCGTCCCGACGCCCGCCTCGCCGAGCCGCGCGCTGCGTCCGCATCATCCCGTGCTCAGCCCACCTCGGCGCGCGGAGCCGCCCGCTGCGCCCCGCGGCTGCGGACGGGCACGGCGCTCCCGCAGCGCCCGCGTCGGGAGGAAAACGCCTCCCACCCGCCCTCGGGAGGCTCGGAGCGAGGCGCTCGTGTGGGGCCGGGCACGGGGCGCTCCGGCGGCGAGCGAGGCGCCCGCGCACACGGCTGCGCTCCGAGCGCCGCTGCCGAGCAGCAAAGAGGGTAAATGGCTCCCAAAGCGTTCGGGATGCACGGTGCGTTTCCATTTACACAATGTATTTTACATTTCTCCCCACAGGTTTCTCTTGGTGCAGCGTGTGTAGGCGAAGGCCCTGCTGTGAATTTTGAAAATAGTTATTTTTGTCTCTGGAAAATGAGGCCCGTTAGGACTTGTCAGCTCTTGGATGAGCAGTGTGGGCTTTTTTTTTTTTTTTTTTTTTCTTTCCCTCCTCTCTCTCTCTCCCTTGCAAAATAACATTCATTTAAAATCTGTCATTGAAAGATGTGACAATTGGCAGAATGTACACTGAATACCTTTCAGGGTGCTTTCAAGCCCAGTGTGTGAGAGAGAGGGATGGGAAGAGAATGCAGTGACACGTTTGTATTTTTTTTTTTTTCCTTCTACTCTTAGGTGGATTATTTGGGGGAATTGGGATTTTCTATAGAAACAAAGAGAGGAAAAAAAATAAAAAAGCCCACAGCAAGACATAATACACAGGCCCTGTTACTGTAGAGATGGAAAGGAGCTTGCAGAGCCGGAGCGTGGATGTGTCTGTGTGTCCGTCCGCCTGTCCCGGCTGCTCTGTGCGCTCTGGTCACCACACCAGTCTCTGCACTCTGGGGCTCTGTCCAGACCCACAGACACATCCCCTAGGACCAAATTACAGGCAGATTTTGCCCCGGGTACCTCCAGGGCTTCCCCATCCGCCTGGGAGCCACTTGCAGCCCTGGAGAGCCCCCATCTCCATCCCTGCCGTGCTTAGTGCATCGCTCCGCATGGATCCGCCGACGGATGTGGCCGCGGAGCGTCACCATCCCGGGGCGCATCCTGCAACCACCGCCTGGCCCATTCCAACCGCGGCGGGACGCGTCGCATCCCTCAGTTTACTACCTCAGCCGAGGAGGGCTCCGAGGCTGCCGCGCGGCAAAGCCCCTTGGTGCCCGCCACGAATCCGCGCTCCGCCGAAGGAGAAGAGCCCTCAGTGCCCACAGCTAAGCCCGTTCTCCATAAGCCTGCTCTCCATAAGCCCGTTCTCCTCGCTTTGCCGGGCAGCGGCAGGAGGAGGACACGGAGACCCACCACGGGGTGCCCCCAAAGGGGCTGGCAGCGGGAAGGGACCTTGCCGGAGGGAGCAGCGAGGCTGGAGCCGGCCGTGGGGTGGCGACAAGGCTCGGCAAACACTTTGCATTTCCATATTTATGTAAACGCGTCCAAGTTTGGTTCTCCTTTTCTTTCTTTTTTTTTTTTTTTTTTAAAAAATTGAAATTTACATACAAAACAGTTAGATTTTTTTTATCCCTTAAATTTTAAAAAAATATAAAATAAATTGTTAGCCTTGCCTGATTTCGAGCTTCGAATCGCTGGCTTGCTGTTCCCCGGCTGATGTCGGTGGTGGTCAGCCAGGCTAGCCATGGTTCTGGGGCTGTTTGGTTTTGTTTTTTAATAAAAATGTTGCCTTCTGAATTGTAACTGAAAGAAATAACCAGAAGAGAGTCTTGAAAAGAGAAAAAGGAGGAAGGAAAACAGGCAGCAAAATCTCTGGGTGTTTGCAGCGCGCAAAGCGCATCCTCGTGGGAGGAGAGCGGGCTCTCCTCCGATCTCCTTTCCAAGCGAAGTGCCCAAACCCCCTGTTGGGAGCCCGTTGGAGAGACCCCCTTTGGGAAGCACGAGCTCCAGGCGCAAAGGGGTTAAGGCAGCGGGTGGGCAGCCGCTGCCGAGCGGAGCACCGAGGAGATCTGCTTACAGCAGGAGCCCAGAGCTCTCCCCGCTCCTTCCCTCCCGCTGCCCAGAACTCCGCGCGAGCCCAAGTCTCCGTGAATCCCTGCGCCGGGGGCCGACGAGGGGCAGGCTCCCGGGGGGCGGCGGGCACCGTGTTTCACCGGAGCACTGCGTCTCCATCTCCAGCCCCTCTGTGATTCCGTGACCTCCTTGCGGGTGGTTGGCGTGTGAGGTTTCCCCGCGGCAGACGGAACCGCCGCTGGTGCCCGGGCCGCGCGACGGCTCCAGGCAGTCCCCGCACACCCAGTGTCCTGCCCGCAGGTCAGTCCCGCGGCTCTTGGCCACAGAGCCCCCTGCTCAGGGCAGAGGTGGCCCTGCGGATGTCCCCTCTCCACCAAAAGCCGAGCAGTGGGGCCTGCAGGGACAGGGCACGTTAGAAAACACAACCTTAA
The DNA here is from genome assembly GCA_032273925.1 of Rhynchotus rufescens. NCBI lineage: Eukaryota > Metazoa > Chordata > Aves > Tinamiformes > Tinamidae > Rhynchotus > Rhynchotus rufescens. The sequence goes on from JAVCKT010022725.1 coordinate 27,656, forward strand.
ATGCAGATCTGTTCTCCTCGCCACGGTATTTATAATTCTCCCCTAAAAATAACCGAGAATTCAGCTTTCCAGAGGACATCAACTGAGCATCCCCCAGACCCCAGCTTGCGTGTGAAAGAGTCCCGCTAAATTTGGGATCTCTGCAATATGTAACTCGCAGCTCCGCTTGGTTTGCATGGGAGACACGGCTGCAGGCTCCGTGGGGCCCGGGCCCTCGCGCTCCGAGCAGGGGGGTCCTCACGGGGCTGCTGCTCCGTGCGGGAGGCTGAGCCCAGCCCAGGCCCCACGGCTGGAGGGGCCGGAGCCCATGGGATGTTCCCATGGGATGTGCACCGCCAAGACCCCGTTTGCAGCGTGGGTTGGATGCGGGAAGCTCAGGGAGGCCGGAGCCGTCCCTGGCGAGGCCGCGGCGAGGAAGCGCGCGGGAGGAAGGTCTCCATCAGGTGGCGAGAGCCCAGCACAGCAGCGGAGCCCCGGAGCTGCTCCCGGATAGCCGGGCTGCCGCTCCTGGAGAGGAGGCTGCGGCGGGCGGCTTTCCCTAGAGGATCCCAGGGAGACCTGGCACTGGGACTGCCCCTGGCCTGTGGTGCAAAGGGACCCCTCACGCCGCCACCATCGGCTCCTGGCCCTGGATGGGGGCCATCACCCCCAGTGCCCCCTTGCTCCCGCCTCCAGAGCCATGGGATCAGCAGGAGAGCAGGGGCCGTGCGGCCCTTCCCAGTGCTGGAGCACATGGATTCACGGGCAGGGCAGCCCCACGTGGGCATGGGGAGGGGAGGCCGGTCGGGATGCCCACGCGGACACGGGCGCTGGCACAGAGAACACGGAGGCGGCCAACGGGGCACGGAGCCCCCACGGACACAGCGCCTCCTCCGCGCGATCCCCTCATCCTCCTGGCCCTGGTTACTCATCCCGGAGGGAAGCGGCGCCGGCCCCGGCTCTGCCCTCGCGGCCCCGTCGCGCCGGCAGCGCCCGGGCACCGCGCGGCTGCGGGAACAAAGCGGTGGGCACGGAAGCGGGTAATGGTGCAATTAATGGAAAAGCCATTAGACCTTTCTCCTCCTCCCCCTCCTCTTCCTCACTCCGCCACTTGCTGTCCTCCTCCACTTCCACCTCCTTTCTTCTCTCCCTCTCTCCGCTCCTCCTTCTCGCTCTCCTCTCGAAGATTTCTCCCTATTTTCGTCTGGTTAGAGCCTTTTCTTTTCCCTTTAACCCCTCCGTGGCTGCCTGGCAGCGAGCTAAACCAGCCAAAATCCATCCCGGAAAGCCTGGCGGCCGCGGAGCCCTCAGAGCAGCTGGCATCACCCTGCGGCACCAGCTGCCAGTCCACATTGCCCCTTGGCATGAGGGTCAGGCCTGCAAAAACAGACAGAAATGGGAAAAAAACCTGGAGGAAGAGACTGCTGCAAGGGTCAGAGGAAAGCAGGGAGGAGGTCGGTGCTGCTGGACCCTCGGGCCAGCCCTTGCGGTTGGATCTGGGTGCGCAGCCCGCGGGGCTCAGGGTGCTCTGGCACTGCCTGGCCTGCAGCAAAAGGCCTGGTTGCTCCTGCCTTGCTCCTTTTTGTAACATGTTCCCTGTTGGTTTTGTTTCTTTTGTGCGTTTTCTTCTGTGTTTCTTTGCACACGGCGGTGCGTGGCCTCGCGGGGCGCCTCCTCGGGGGTCCCTGCGCCCTTCGCAGCCTCCCAAGGGCCGGGAGGAGCGGAGGAACTGCCGCTTTGCTCCTCGTTCAAACCCTGGGGACATGAGCAGGGAAAGGCCCCCAGGCCTCCCAACCCCCTCCTCCCTGCTCCGGGTGGGAAGGAGAAGCTCCAAACTCTTCGTTTCCCCCCGACGCCGGGAGCGGCCGGTGCAGGGTCCCGCACGGCACTGGGCGCGTTGGGACCTTCGTGCCCGGCGCCCTCCCGGCCCCGGGGATGTGGGGGGGCCGCGCAGGGCCCCGGGGGTGCAGAGCAGTTGCTGGGGCGACGGCAGCCTGTCCATCCCCTCCTGCAACATGGATACCGCGGTTTCCATGGAAACCAGCCTTTTTTCTCCTTTTTTTTTTTTTTTTTTTTTTTCAAATTTGGCCTCGATTCCACTTCTGCCGCCACGTCCCTCAATTTGCTTTCAACGCGGCCGCTTTCAGCTTTGCCCCCCGCTGGCGACCCCCGTGCCGGCGGCGCCGGTGCCGGCGGCGCGGTCCGGTCCGGTCCCAGCCCGGCGCTTGGGGAAGCAGTTGCCCCGGCAACAGAAACAGGGCGTTTCTGGCAGAGGTGGTCGCCATGGGGACGGGGATGCTGACGAAGGCTGGCGGGGCTGAGAAGACAAATTGCCCTCATCATTATCTGCGGGCTTGTCAATCAAACATATTCCCTTATTTACCTCGAGGAGGAGAGAGCCCCCGGAGCACACGGAGAGGGAGGGAGCCGGAGGAGAGGCACTCGCACCGCACTCGGCGCCGGGGAGGGAGCGCTCCCAGCCCCGCGGCATGGCCACCATCACCTGCAACCGCTTCACCGAGGAATACCAGCTCTTCGAAGAACTGGGCAAGTAAGTTGGGGAGAGCGCTTGGAGGTGCCGCCTCCGACCCGAGCGACAGGGAGGTTTCTGCCCGCCGGAGCTGCCGCGGTGGGAGAGGCAGCGGGATCCAGCACTTCCCAGGGGCTTGGTGGCACCGTGGGGCTGCGGGAATGGGATCCCTCCGGCAGAGCCGGGGCCTCGGGCAACTCCCGCAGCTGGGAGGAGGGACGGGACAGCGGGAGGCGAGTGGTGCCCCCCGTGTTTCCTTAGGGAAATCCTGTGCGCCACGTCCCTGCGGGAGCCTCCCGGGGAAGCCAGGCAGCTCGGCAGCAGCTGCTCCACATCCCTTCCCCTTCCCCATCCCCATCCTGAAGGTGCAGGGAGCGCGAGCACCTCGCGGTTGAGCGACCACCCTCCGGCCGTGGCTTTGCCGGGGTGGCTCCGGTGCCGCGCGGGCCGGGCTGCGCCGGTCCGGCTGTGCTGGGAGCTGCTCCAGCAGGGCACAGAGCACCCGGCTGGAGCCGCGGCCAGGGTCCCGCACAGGCAGCGCGGTGCCCTGCAAGCCGGGGCACATCAGGTGCACAAACGGGCAGGCGTTTGCTGACTCCCCAACAAAACCCCGCTGTGGTTTCGGTGCCTCTTCTGCCAAGCAGCCGGTCAGTCTGGGCTGTACGGTACCTGCACACGGGCTCCGGAGCGGCAGGCGCCCGTGCCCCGTGCCAGGGCGCATCCCTCTCATGTGAGCTCTGCCCATCTGCAGGCAGGGAAACTTGCTCCAGCTCCACATCCCCGCAGGGAGAGCCCGTGCCTGGCCGGAGCCCGTGCGTGGGTGTGCGGGATTGGGGAGAGCGAGAGGAAGGGGAGGAAAAACATGGAGAAACCGCGAGGAGCGAAGCAGGGAGGACCGTGCGCCAGGCTAACGTGGTCAATCCTTCCCGTGCAGGTGGGAGAACTGGTTGCTGCTGCAAACGCGTGCCGATCCTTGGAAGCAAAGGGACCCCTGGTCCCGGGATGTATGAATGTGTCTCTGTGCGCCCTTGGGGACGGCTCGGTGCTTCTCACCCAACTTGGCTGCTGTGTCAGCACGGGGATGTAGAAGAAGAGCAGGGCAGGGAGCCAGGGTGCTGGTGGGCACGGCTGGCAGGGACGTGAGCGTCCCCAGGGCGCTGGGCTTCGGGAGCTGCTCTTGCAGGCGTTTCATGGCCCATCTGGACACATCGCAGGGTGGGCAGGAGAGGCGGTGGATGGAGGCCCGTGGGTGCCGCTTGGTGGCTCCAAGGGAGGTTGCTGGGACCTGGCCCGGCAGAAATAGCATGAGGAGCGACGTTGCCATCAGCGACAGTGCCACGGGTACAGCGCCCAGCGCGGCAGCATCCAGATCAGCCCAGAGCCCCAGGGGCTCCCAAGACACCACCGTGACCGACCTGGTCGAGAGACGCATTTCTCTGAGCGCACCATAGCTGAGCAGAACAGCCAGGGAGCAAAGTGGGATGTGCACACTCCCGCAGAGCCGGGAGCAAAGCGGGACGTGCCTGGCCCATCCCAGCCCCGCAGAGCCGCAGCCCTCGCCAGCCGCTGGGCACATCCGTCCCTGTGGACACGCAGGTCTCACCTCTCCCTCCTGCGGGGCCCGATGCAGCTCGCAAGCGGCCGTGCAGCAGCAGGGCTGCTCGCTGCCGGTGCTAAGGGCAGCTGCTCAAGCCCCAAGAATCCTACCGGCTTTTGCCTGAGCCAGGAAGATGCAAGTGCGAGTGCATCTGAGCACTGGGATGTGCTCCTGAGTGAGCTGCAGGCCCCCGTGGGCTTTCCTGGGCGCACAAGTCAAAGCTCTGCAAAGCTGGTGGGGAATTTTCCACCGGGATGGTTTCCAATGCATCATGTGGCTTCCGTAAGATCAGCAATTTCCCAGTGGGGAAATTCCCACTTTATGGGCTCCGAGTGGGAAGCCCAGATGCAGCGCTGCGCCGCTGGAGCGCAGGCGGGCTCCGTGGTTAGAGGTGCAGGGACACGCTGGGGGAATGACCCAGGTTCGTGGCGCCCCATCTGCACCCCAAAGGGCAGCAAAGGTGGATGCTGGGGCAGCAAAGCCACAGCCTCCTGGGTGCCCCAGGGTGATGCAGGAGCTGCAGGGGACAACGTGGGGTGTCCCCAAGCCGGCTGCCCGGAGGGGAGTTGGAGGGACCTGGGATGACAATGGGAAGAACAAGAGATGACTCCTATGGTCCTAGTGCAATGAGGACCCAAGGGAGGGAGCGAAGGCCAAACCACAGGAGACTGCGTTGGCCACAACGGCTTTTGTGCCCTAAAAGAAACCCAAGGCTCCGGGAAGGTCCCCGGCACCTTGCAGAGCTCTCTCCATCACTGCAAGCCAGGGCAGTGTCTGGCTCCTGGTCTGACACACGGAACCCGTGCATCTTCTTGGCTCAGCTCTCAGCCATCCTCACCCAGAGACAACCCCAGTTTAGGAAGGTGCCACGTAGGTGCCAGGTAAGGGGCAGCGCTTGGCTGAGGGGCAACGGGGCAGGAGCAGCCACAGCTCCCAGTGCTGGGCACTGCAAGGGGGTCTACGAGGCCCCTGGGCCTGCAGAGCTGCAGAAGAGGGGGATTTATTAAAAAGATGACAAAGAAGAAAAAGAAGAAATAAAAAGGAACAAAAAATCCCCAGCCCACACGCTTCTCTCTCGAAAGGAGATAAAATGCCTCGGAGGAGGAGGAGGAGGTGTTGAAGAGAGGGAGGGAGGCAGCAGCAGAGCCCGGCGCTGGCGAGGAAGGTGTGAAAGAGGGAAAAGCAGCAGCCGGGGGGGCGCCGGGCTGGGGGGCAGGAGGGGCACCCGGCCCTGCCGCGAGGAGGGTCCCGCTGAGCGCGACCCCGGCCGGGCGCAGGGTGCCGATGTCGGTGCGGGCGAGCAGCGCGGCGCTGAGGCCCCCGCGCTCCCTTCTCCTAACGCCGCTGCCCAGGAGGGGGGCCGGGCTGCCCCGGGCCGGCACTCCACGGAGCTCAAGCAATGGGTTTCCGACAGAAAACTCCTGGAGCCCAGAGCCACGAGGGAAAAGGGATGTCGCAGGAAGCTGCCCTCGCCCCGTGCCGGCTGCGGGAGTCCCGTCCGGCTGCCCAGGGATGCCTATTCCCGCAGTGCACGGATGAAACGGGGGTTTCCAGCACCTCGGCCCGCTCCCCTGCATGGGATGAGGAGCCAAGTGCTGTCTCTGTGTGGCCGACCCCGGAGTTTCCTCTCCGTCCCCAGGGATGGAGATGTGTCCCGAGCCATCAGCTCCAGCCCCTGCAGCGCAGCCCTGCCATGGGGCTGCAAATCCAGAGCAAAAATCCAAGGATGCACTCAGCCAGGGCGCAGCGCACTGCCCTCGCTCTCCACACGCCTTTCCCTAGGCACCAAGATTGCAGGAAAAGAAGAGGAAAAAGAGGCACCTGCGGAGCTGCGAGGCCAGCAACGGCTCCCCCCGCAGCAGCAGGGCTGAAACGAAGCCTCCCTCCTCCCCGCTTTTCCAATTAAGCCTCCCCGCTCCAGGCTGCGGGGATATTAATAGTCCAGCCTTTCCAGTGGCCACGGTGCCTGGCGGGCTGCCGCAGGAAGCACCGCTCGCTGCCCCGCTCCCGCTGGCGGCCGCGCTGCCGCTCGGCACGTGCCGCGTGCCACGAGGGCCGCGGGGGCCCGGCCGCCTCCCGCGCCGCTCGGTGCCGCCTGCCGCCCCGAGCCGCCCGTCCCGGCCGCCCCCGCCGCTGAGAAATCAATGAGCCGCCGCGGGCAGCCGGCGCGCGCCGGCC
>JAVCKT010022725.1:38913-63756 GCA_032273925.1 Rhynchotus rufescens
CCTGTGCAAAATGGCACTGGACTGCACAGGCTCAGCAGTCCTGCATGCAGGAGTCCCTGCGGGTCTTTGGATGGTCGCAGGACACTTCCCAGGATGGGAGCACCTTGGCAGCTCGTGCTTCCCTAACTCCCAGCCCAGGATTGCTGCAGATGCAGGGATGGCCACAGCATTTCACCCTATCCTCCTCCTCCAGCTGAGCCCTTTAGCAGGGTATTTCAGCAGCACTTTCTCCTTGGCCCTTTTCCTCTGTCTCTTCACCCAGATCCCTCCACGCCCCAGCCATGGGCAGACTCCCATTGCTCCCCTCCTGCCCCACACAAAGCATTGCCATTGAGCTCCCTCAGAGCAGCTGCAGCCAGAGAGGCCCCAGCTGGAAGGGGTTAAGTGCAGAAGCCACTAAGCTGCTATTTATACACAGGAGGCTCCTCTTTTCTCTCCTCACCCTCTTTCCTGCCCCTGGCCTCAGCCCTGCTCTTGCTGGCTGGATGCTCAGGCGAGCTGCTTGCCTTGCGTGCAGCACTCTGCCCTGCAAGCAGGCTAATTACCCACCGAGGAGCTGGACGAGCCGCCCCGCTGCAGGCCAGCGCTAAGGAGGACACCGTGGCCCTGCTGCCATAGGCTGCATAGGGGAGCAGGGAGAAGCGAGGCCGGGGCTCCTCGCTGCACCCAGGGCTTTCCCCCTGCAGCAGCTCTTCACCTGCTCCATGTCCTGTAGGAAGAGCGTGTCCCACAGCTGGGAACCCCGAGGAGATGCTGCCAGAGCTGCTCCCATCCCTGCATGGGAGCTTTGCCTTGGAAAGCTGCAGCCCCCAGGTTTGAGTCCCTGCAGCCAAGCCACGGTTCGGGATAACATTTTTGGGGAAAATGCAGTTTTTGGCCATCTGCAGTGACACTCTCACTGTCCTCCTCCTGGGTCTGAGTGCTGAAACTCTATCCCGCTCTTTGCTCAGCTCCTGGCACTGGAGCCAGCACGGCTGGGCACGGCCCTCCCGGCTGCTGCCCGGCTGGCTCGGGGCGGATGCCGCTCGCACCGGGCTATGTTTGGAGAGGCCACTGCCTGTGAGAGCTGCTGGGGCTTCCCCAGGCTGTTTGGTTATAGCTGCCCTGGTCCAGTCCTTCCTGAGCAAGTCTAATCCTCTGCTGAATGCTTCGGAGCCTGCAGCATCCTGGGAACAATACTCCCAAATCCCTGTCGGCTGAGACAAAACGTGGAGGAAATGGGTTTCTTTTAACAGAGGAAGGCAGAAAAGCTGGGATTAAGCGTAAAAGGAGAAAATGTTGAGCAAACACAGGTGTCTGAGTGCAGGCATAAGGTCTGTGGAGGCCGGCAGTAGGGAAGTGGGGAGAATAGCCACTAAATAAGCTGAGCAGCCCTGTGTTATAGTCAAGGCCACAGAGGAGACCCAAAGGATGGGTGCAGTCAGGCACAGCAAGCTGCTGCTGCTGCTGCCCGTTATTCTGGAAGAAATTGGGCCGAGGGGTGACGTGAGCACTGCCCCCAGGAAGGGCATTGCAGAGCCCTGGGCAGCCTGGGGCTCGCTGCTGGGGATGCCTGAGCTTAATGACTTAACCCTTAATTAGCTGGAGCTGCTGAGACCTCTGCGTGGGCAGGGGGTGATTTTTTGCAGGCGTTTTGCTGTTATCCAGATTTCCTCTCTTTCTTCCCTTTCCCTGCGTGCTCTTGGCAGCTGTGGGATCTGCCTGCTGCGTTTTTGGGCACCCTGGTTCTGTTGGCACCAGCACCGGCATCAGGGCTTGTTATTTCTGCTGGCTGTCTCAGGCTTGAGAGTGAAGGATGTTTCCCACTGATTTAGCTGCAGTGAAATCATCCAGGAGCTAAAGCTTGCACACAAATATTTACCTGATAGGTTTTTTTTTTTTCTCCCTGACCTGTTTTCATGTACAAATCTGGAAGTTTTGTTGTACTGAAACCAGCTGATGAGTGGGAAAGGGTTAAATACAGCTGCAAAGAAATCAGAGCAAGATGTAAGATTCTGGGGCAGGTGATGCTGGATGCTGCCCTAATTTACATGCTGGGCTGTTTTTTTTTTTTTTAATCTGTTCTGCCTTATTTCTGTGCCTTTCCCCTTGCTGTGTATCTGGCTGCCAACCTGTGAGCAGGGAGCTAAGTGCAGGTGTGAGGAATTGGGCACAAGACTGGCAGGTTTCTGCTGTGTGCTGCCCTGGTTGGGGGGCAGCACCTTGGAGCGCCCTGTGCCCAGGGAGAGGCGAGTGGATGGGCAGGGAGAGGGATCCTTCCTCCGAGGGAAACTCATCCCTCGGTGATTCCCGGGCATCCTCGGCATGAGAAGTCCCAAGGAGAAAAGGAAGGTCGTGAAAGGCGAAGCCTGCGCCGCTGCCAAGGGCCTGGCAGCAGAGCGGCTTGGCTCCTGATCCAGCTCCGATCCCGGCACAGACGGAGAGCGCTGCTGTGCTCGGAGAGCCCCGCATGGCAGTGCTCCCTTTGGGCATGGCCATGGAGCCTTGCATCCAGGCAGGGGCATTCCCAGGGAGCTATTTCAGCCAGAGCAGGGAGGAGAAGGAGCCATGGCCCTTCCTGCTGAGCCCGAGGGGAGCAAAGGCTTTGCTAGTGGCCAGGAGAGCCGTGTGGGAGCTGGGAATAACCTATGGAACATCGCGCTTCTGTCTCTGCTGCAGTGAGGCTCCATGACAGCATCTCCGAAGAGGGTCACCACTACCTGATCTTTGACCTGTGAGTAAAAGCTGTGGTTAAACCTGTGGTTAAAGCCAGCCCTTAATCCACAGCGAGCTGTTTCCCTCCTGCAGGCTTGTCCAGCCCCGTAGCACGATACCTCAGACGTGGGGCTGGTGCAAAATCACATGCCCTGCATGGCCCATCCAAATCGCGCATCCCCTTCCACCTTCCCCGTCCTCCCCCTTGCAGCAGCCTCCCTGGCATGAGGCATTTGAGCCGACTGCGCTGGCTCTGGGTCCCCAACCCACATGAGCAGAGGCTGCTGATTCCTGCCCAGCGTCCCAGCTCCGTGGGGCTGCTCCCGTGGGCTGAGCGCGGTGCAAAGCAGCCGTGCAGCATCGGGAGCCCTGTGTCACTCTGCTTTGCTCCAGGGTCACGGGTGGGGAGCTCTTTGAGGACATCGTGGCCAGAGAGTACTACAGCGAAGCAGATGCCAGGTGAGCAGGGGAGATGCCAGGTGCCGCAGTCGGGAGCATGGTAGTGTAAATGTGCCGTGATCCCTGACATTCCCCTTCACAGCTCCCTTAGTTATTTGCAAGCATTTCTCTGGCATTTAGCACTTGGAAGCACTAATGAGGAGCAGGCAGGCCAGGCTGGGTGTGAGGACGGGCTCTAGCTGCTGTCCCTCCCACTGCACGTCTTTGGCCACCCCTTTGCTTCTGTGGCCTTGGAGAGGGCATTTCACTGAGGGGATGTGGCTCGACTGAGGTCACCTGTGCTGCCTGGGACAGCTCTTGGTGTCCCCAGCTCCCACTGTGCCCCGGCTCTGCCCTCTGCGTGTGGGGTAGCCCGTGCAGGGGATGGTGAGCACGGCTGGCATGGGTGTCCGAGCGGCGGTAAACTCTGCGCTGCCTCCGCATGCATGGAAAATATCCCCTATTTATAGGCCTAAAGTGATCTCCTTATTTAATGTTCTGCCTGCTCTCAGTCCACTTACAACCTATCCACTTATTAGTGTCATATAAATAAAGTAAAATACATGTAAATAAAGACCTTCTGCTCGGCAGACAGCTGTTTGGGAGGGGAAGCGCTCATTGCCTCATTCTTTTTCCCTTCCTTTCTCATGCACGCAGCAGAGCCAGGGTTTAATGAGCTATATATAAAGTGAGCAGACACAGCGAGAGCCACCTGCATTAGATAAGACGGGGGAAATGGGGCTGAAGTAAAGGCTCGCTTTGTGTCGGCAGAGCTCATCTGCTCTGCCGGGTGTCAGAGCCCGGATCTGGGCTCGTGGCGTGGTGGCGCTGCCAGCTCCAACTCCCCCGGCGCCTCCGGGAAGGCGCTCGGTGCTCCGGGCTCCGGCAGCGCGCGGGGGCTGGATGCGGAGCGGGATACAGCCGCTTCCCGGGCTGTGGGTGTGCGGCGTTCGGCAGGGAGGGATGGTGCTGGGATGGGCAACCGCTTGGCACTGGAGGATGGGATGTAGGCGCATGGATGTGTCTGTGGAAGCTCAGCTTTCTCCTTCTCTCGCGCGCAGCCACTGCATCCAGCAGATCCTGGAAGCCGTCCTGCATTGCCACCAGATGGGGGTGGTACATCGGGATCTGAAGGTGAGAGCGGCAGGGGAAGGGCCTGTGGGATGTGGGGGCCCCATCTGTGGTGCAAAAGCCCAAGGAGTAATGTCCAGAGGAGCCCTGCGCTGGCATGCCCTCAGGGCCAGCTGAAACGCTACAGAAAATATTAGGAGCACAAACTTTGGGAAAGCCACAGAAAACAGGCAATCTACAGGGCTTAAAGATAAAGGGGAAAGAAAAAAAACAAGATATCTCTGGTCCAAGGCCCTCTAAGGAGCCAGTTTTCCTCCTGGGAAGATGCAGCTTGGCTCTCTGAATTGTCTTGCTATGGAGAGAGGCAGATGTGACAACCAGGGAACAGGGATGTGCTCCTGCATGGGATGGGGAATGGCTGCAGTGGGGTAGCATATTGCAAAGCTTCCTGTTTCCTGGGAACAGCAGAGCACAGAAGAAGGGAAGAGGGCAGCGTGTGCAGGCAGGAGCGCCCTGATCCTCTGGCATTGCCGCAGTGTCCCCCTGTTGTCACACCACGAGCCTGGCTGCAACAGGCCGAGCTCGTGTCTGCTCCCTGTGCCCCGATTTCTCCCCCTGTAAACCACAGGCCTCCATGTGCTGGATCTCTTGTTGCTGCAATGCCAAGACACACAGCAGGACGAGCTAATTGGGAGGCACTTACAGAGCCCTGACCTCCCCAGGCCCATGCTGGGACGCTCCTGCACGGCTCCGTTGCAGCTCATGGCCAGGTGGTTTGAACACACAGCGGGAGGCTGCGGTCACGGCTCTCCCAACCTCTGCTTTCTTCTGCAGCCGGAGAACCTGCTGCTGGCGTCCAAGCTGAAGGGAGCAGCTGTCAAGCTGGCCGACTTCGGCCTCGCCATTGAGGTGGAGGGGGACCAGCAAGCGTGGTTCGGTGAGTAGCCATGGCCCCAAGGTGGGTTGTTCCCCAGCCCTCTTTGGCATGCGTGGTGAAATAGGGCCAGCAACGCCCGGGAGGCTCCAGGACAGGCACATGTGCCCAGGTCCTAAATACTGAGTTATGAGAGCACCCTGGCAAGGGTGCAGCAGGGGAAGAGCAGTTGGAAGGCTCCTGCTGTGTCCTTGAGCCAGCCCGTGCATTGATCCAGGACACCGGCAGCCAGCTCAGCAGGGACACAGTGAGTCACCAAGGTGCTCTGGAGAGCCTGCAAGCTGGTGGTATGGGCAGAGCCAGGGGAGGAAACCCTCCTTTGGGTGCTTGAGGCACGTGGATGTCCAGGAAACAGGGAATGGCTCGGCATCCCTGTGATCCCCTGCATGCCAAGAGCCCAACACCCCGACCCATCAGCTTGTGACATGCCAGGCACCGCCGGCACGTGGTGCTGCGATGGGCTCCGCGACCGAGGCGGTGATGGGATGTCTCTCTGTGGTCACTAGGTTTTGCCGGCACTCCGGGATACCTCTCCCCAGAAGTGCTCCGAAAGGATCCCTATGGCAAAGCTGTGGACCTGTGGGCTTGTGGTAAGTCAGACTGTAGCTGGAAGGTCAGAATTGAATGCACAGTCACCCCGGGCACTGCTGCGGGTGCCAAGGCAGAGTGTTCAATGTGCAGTAGCTGGCACTTGCACGCAGCTGTCCCCGGAACAGCACCCTCTTTCCCAGCCAAGTGGCTCTCATCACTGATGGACCAGCCTCCTTCCTCCACACACGAAGCCCTGGAATGTGGAACCAGGCTGCCATATCCGCAGGGAGCTTGGTGCTGCCCGCAGTGCGGAGGAGCCCTCCCAGTGTGCGGGGCTCGCACGTGTGCGTGTGGGTGCCTGCATCAGCTGCCTTCCTCCCCAGCTGCCCAGCACGGGAGCATGGAGATGGCCTGGCTTTGTCTTGTTAATTAGGGAGCAAATTGGCTTCCTTGAAACTCTCCCTTTCTCTCCTGGAGCTGGAACTGCCCCCAGTTTGGGTCCTGCAGCAATATAAATTCTCTGCCACTTACCAGCACCCAAACCATATCTGTTCTTCCTCTCTTGGACAGGAGTTATCCTCTATATCCTGCTGGTTGGGTACCCTCCCTTTTGGGATGAAGACCAGCATCGCCTCTATCAGCAGATCAAGGCTGGTGCCTATGATGTGAGTGTGTTTGCCTTCCTCTTCTCTTGCGCTGTCACCACTTTCCTGCTGTCCCCTCGTTGCAGTCTGTTCAGATGGACGTGAGCTTTTCCCCATTGCTCTGCTCAGAGCCCAGACCACCCTTGTCCACAGCAGTTGTCCAGGCACATGGTACAGGACACACAGGTGTTATCCCTGCCCTTCTTTGCTTCACCCTCTGCCCCTGCTCTGCTCTTTTCCAGCTGGCAGCTCTTTCCAGTAAATTTCTCCACCCAACCCTGTCCTGTGAGCAGATCCTGCTGCATTTGGGAGGTCTGAGATGGGCTTCTGCTTCCACTGCTTGTCCCCTTTTCTCACCTTGTTCTTGTTGCCTTGGCAGTTCCCTTCCCCAGAGTGGGACACGGTCACTCCTGAAGCAAAAGATCTCATCAACAAGATGTTAACCATAAACCCATCGAAGCGCATCACAGCAGCAGAGGCTCTGAAGCACCCCTGGATATCGGTGAGCTGGTGGGAAAGGCTAGATGTGGTGGGCAGTGGAGGGACACGAGGGCAACCCCCCCAGTGCTAGCACAAGTATCTCACAGCCACGGCTGGGAGCAGGGCGTGCAATGCAGATGCAGCAGCCCATGAGGCTTGCAGCCCTGCTGTCACCCCTTGAAGCTGGGATCAGCTCCAAAGGGCAGCAATACCCTGGGAACTTGTACCGTGGGCAGACCCCAAGACTCCTCACCACACATCCAGGCAGCCTGGGTGCAAACTCGGGACACCAGCAGCTCTCCCTGCGAGCATCCACGCAGCCAAGCGAGCGCCTTGTGGCTCAAGAGCCAGCAGCTCCTGCTGCCTATTAAAGTTTTATCTGCTGCTGTTGCCGCACGCGGCCGTGGCCGGCCGGAGCCGCAGGAGACAGCACACGTGTTGGTGTGTGTGAGAGCGGGGATGCGCTCCCGCCGCGCTGCGCTCGGCCTCCCTCTGCCCCTCTCCTCTTCCTCGCTCCCTGAGCTGAGTGTCTGTCTCTCCTCAGCACCGTGCGACCGTGGCATCATGCATGCACAGGCAGGAGACCGTGGACTGTCTGAAGAAATTCAATGCCCGGAGGAAGCTGAAGGTAACTCTTGCGCTCTCCTTTCCAAGCTGGCTAGGAAAGGCATGGCCAGATGGTTTGGGGGGTTGTTGCCTGAGTGGAAAAGGGCAGAGTGCCTCTCTGGAGAGGGTTCGGATTGATGTGCATTGGGGATCTGCTCCAAAGGAGGGAATAGGTTAGTGGGTGCTAGGGACTGCACCAAGAGCTCCATAGCCTGGGGAAAGGCTGCCCTGAGGCCGAGCACTGAACTGCATAGCAAGACTGTGGCCAACCAGGGTAAGGATGTAAGGACAATGTTAGAGACACAGACGTGAGCAGCACAGCAAGACCCTTTGCCTGTTGTAGGAGCCAGATGAGCCACGTTGCACCCAGGGGGCAAGCAAAGTGGAGGCAGGTAGGCAAAAAGCCGAGGCAAGGCCGACCTGGCACAGCAGCCCCACAGACCTCCCCTTGCTGAGTGCTGCTGTATTTGACCTACCCTAAAATCCCCCTGAGGAGCTCAGGCCTGTGGCTACTTGACTGTGTTGGTGGCAGCCTGCTGGGTACTGGCTCCGGACTGGTTTGAAAGGGAATGCTCCCCCTGGAGCCAGCATCATCCATCGCTTCCTGCAGCTTTTCCTGGCTGCAGCGGGGGCTCTGACCTGCACTGGAGTTGGACCCGCTCCGGTTTCAGGCCTGAGTGCGCTGTGGCACTAAGCAGTAGAGCCACGGGCTGCTAACAAGATTATCAAGAAAAGAAACCAGCTATAAACTATTATTACCTTTCAGCTAGACAAGTAATCAAATTAGTTCAGGCATGTACTTCAAAATAGTAATCCATTACTGTGACCAATTAGTCTGAAGTAATCTCATTATACACTAAGAAACTAGTTAGTGGAGTCGGTTGGAAGAGGGGAAATGTTTTTATAAACATTATCTTGCAGTGTTGTTCCTTGCCACCATGACAAATCCTCACCCCACTGCTGTTAGCAGCACAACTTTAATTACAATTAAATTCAGGTCTGCTCCCACTGACTCCCCTCCACCCAGCTGCCCTCCCTGCTCCGTGGTGTCCCTGTCCCTCTAAGGCAGAACGAAACCGAAATCTGCCCCGGGATATTTAATATCCCTTTAATCTCGGAGGGAAGGCAGGTTCAGAGGATGCAACCCACCGCGCTGGCATTGCAGTTAAGGAGTCAGGTACCAAGGCTGCTTTTGATGGCAGGAGGGGACTGCTGTCCCATGGGCCCATCCCTCCCAGCAAAGCCTCAGAAAGAGAGATGATGAGCGGGGCCTTCCTCCTGGTGGGGATAGTGTGGGAAAGTGCAGTGTGCCGGGGCCTAGTGCTCCTTTCCTTCCTGCTTTTTGTGTGTTTCAGGGTGCAATCCTCACCACCATGCTGGCCACGCGCAACTTCTCCGGTAGGTGCCATCTCCCGAGCTCCCACCCTGGCTTTGCCCTCGGGCTGTGCCGAAAGGCTCCGGGTGGCCCGTTCCGCCCTGGAGCTCGCCCAGCACTGCTGCCTCCCTCTGCCCCTCCTGGTCCCCAGGGTGTGTGGAGCTGCGGATGCAGCCTGGGGAGACCTGGGCCGGGCAGGAGAGCACCTTGAGGCTGCTGGCTGCCTTGGGGAAAGGGTTTGTTTGGAGGTGTCCCCTGAGGTTTGGGACGTCAAGGCTTGTGCACACCCGCTCGTATGGGAGTGTGGGCAGGCTGGGTCCTGCTAGGAGCACTCCCTGGCGGGAAGCGTTAGTCCCCAGGGTAGCACGGTGGTGCCCATGGGAGCTGCCTGGCTGGCAGCATGTGCAGCCTGTGCCGTGGGGCAGACCCTACAGCAGCCCCAGTGGGAGCCGCTGCCTCCTCTGGGGATACTGGGCTGTTGGGAGCGAGCCTGGCAGCCGGGCTTGTCTATTTCTGGGTGATTTCACCCCAAAAGGAGCCAACCGAGCATGATGCTAGTTCCCTCCTCCAACCTGCCCCAACCCTCGGTGCCCCAGACCTGCTCCAACTCGTTTGTACCATGTGTCCCCTGATGCACCACAGTTTTGGGCCAGGCTTCATGGATGGGCAGCTCACGGCAGGGTCTGGGCAGGGCCAGGGGGAAGCAGAAGGGGCGTTTGGGTGGTTCCAACAAGGCACCCCAGGAGCTGTGGTTCCCAGGAGGGGCTGTGGGCCCGGCGAGGCGCCGGGAGCAGCGCGGAGCTCGCCTTCGGTATCTGCATTTGTCACCGGGGGCTCGCGCCGACACATTTAGCCCCTGTGGGCAGCCCGCGGCGGGGCTGCAGGACTCCAACAGCTGGGGGGGATCCGATAGCAGGCCCTGGGAGGGGAGGCGCATCAGGCACGAAGCATCAAAGGGCAGGGAATTCGGCCGCCGCTTTTCCCAGGCCCACGCCAGCTCCCGGGATGCGCGGCTCCAGCCCCGGGGACGCGTGGCTCCAACCCTGGGTGCGTGGCCGGGTTGGTCCCCGGGGACTCGGGACGCTCCGGGGAGCCGGGGCGAAGGCGGCCGCCGTAGGTGGGCGCTGGGGAAGGCGCCTGCTTTCCGTCATGGTCAAAATGTGCGCGGCAGCTGTCGGGCTGGCGGGCCGGCACCACATGATCCCGCAGCGTGGGGCTAAAATTAGAGGGCGGCGGGCGGAGAGGCCATTCCTCGGAGCCGCCTCGTTCGCTGGCAGCGCCTGGCCGGAGCTGGGGTCCCGCCGGCGAGCCCCACGTCGCCCACGCTCCATCCAGAGCCCCCGGCCTCCTCCCGCGATCCCGGCTTGGTGTGACGGGCCGTGCCCGTGGCGGAAGGGCCAGAGCCCTGGAATAGCCAGCAAGGTGGCCCCTGAGCACTGGGAGCTGCACAGGGAGGTCGCAGACGAGAGGAAGAGCCCGGTGCCTCATCCCGGGGCGTCCCCCAGTCCGGCATCATGCTGCTCATCCTCGTCCTGCTGGTGCTGGTGCCCTGCCTGGCTCTGCTCACCTCCTTCCTCCTCTCTCCAGGAGGCAAAAGCGGCGGCAACAAGAAGAATGACGGCGTGAAGGTAAGTGCCCCCGCTCCGCTCCCTCCGGCTGCAGCGGGGCGGCCGGGTCCCGCTCCGCCGCCACAGCCGCGCTTGAGAGGGAAGTTGTTGGCCTGGACCTGGAGCACGTCCCGGGCCCTGGCGTGCCCGTCCCGGCGGGGAGAGCAGACGTAGAGGTGGTTTTGGAGCGTGGTGAGCGCAGGGCCCGAGCTGCTGCTTCAGCCTGGGAGCAAGAGGGGCGTGCGGGGAGAGTTTTCTTTATTTGACCAAAAAATGTGCGTGTCCCGTGCTGCCTCTGGAGGAGAGAGGCTGAATGGAGAGAAGGCAGCTTTGTACTCGAGCTGAGGGGCTGCCACTTCAGGCTGGCAGAGTTGTTCAGGGAGCAGGGTCACTGCATCTCCGTCTTGCAGGGGTCCTGCATCCCAAGAAATGCCCAGATGGAAGAGCTGGGGGATGCCGGCCTCTTCCTTGTGGCCCAAGCTGGAGTAGGGCTCTCCCTGCAAAGCTCCAGTCCTGACTACTGCCCTCAAGCCCCCGCTCCCTGGTGGCACTTGAGTGCATTGAACTCTTCCAGCACTGCTCCCAGCCCCAAGCCCTCAGTTTAGAGCCAGAAAGCACATACTTGTGTGGCAAAGCACCATAAATGATGTGCTCGGTGGGCCATCATCTTGGGTTGCAAAACGTGATGCAGATCTGCCTACCTCTCCACTTGTGGACCACAGTTCTGCTTGGAGATGAGGTGGGCTCTGGGCAACAGCTAAAACCTGTCTACTCAACAGCTTGTTCTGACAATAGAGATGTGATGATTGGAGAGCTCTGTCTTTCTTTTCCGCGAGGGAGTTGCCCATGTAAAGGTCTTTCCTTACATGTTCTCTAGGCCTCATGAATACCAGCTCATGCTCAGCTGCTGAGAAGTTGTATGATTACATCTTGCATCATGATGCAAGTCACGAGCCTTGGGTGCCTGCTTGCAGCAAGGCCTCTCTTCTTACTGAGACCTTTTGTAGGAACCCGGTATTGAGTTATGAGAAGCACCGGATTCTGGAAGGCAGAGCTCTCAGCTGGCTTCTGCTCTCCTTGGTCCAATGTTCAATGGAGCCAGAAGTCTGCTGGTGAATTGTTCCTCTCCCACTCCTTCCAGCCCCAGTGGCTCCAAACCTGAGAACTGACCAGGTGGAGCAGACTGAGTGCGAGTTGGGGGAGTGCAGGTGAGAGCAATCGAGAGGTGCTTTATTAAGTTGAAGGACACAGGCTTCATCAGGTATGGTCCTGAATTTAATTTTTCCAGCAGAAGGAGGCAGGCTTAAATTTCATTTCTAGCATGGCAGGGATGGGAATGGTGTTAGAAGACCATTTAACGTCCAACACGCCCAACGTGCTAATGGTGCTCTCTCTTAGCCTTGGCAGTAGCTTGAGGGTAAGTGTTATCCTGGAAATAGTTGATTTGAGTAATGCCAAGGAATACCGGGGAAGAGGAACGCAACGAAGGCGGAGGAAGGCTCACTCCCAACAGGTAGCTTGCTTTGACCATCTTCAGCATTAGTTTTCCCACATCTCCTTGTCCTGCTCAGCATGGAGGGACTTGCAATGTAAATATTTCCTGGGGGCACAAGAAGTATGACAGGGAAGCTCATTTTTTCCGGAGGAAGCTTTTATGACCCGACATGGGCAGCTGGCAGAAGTCAAGTTGGATTCGTTTCTTATCTTTCTGGAAAAGGAAGGCAGGAGCCTGGAAGCCCCCTGCAACCCAAGGGGGGTCAATGGAGTGCATGTCTGTCTTGTGCCCTGCCACAGAGAGTGGAAAGGCGGGGAGGGGAAGGTCCTGCTTTTTGGGTGAGCTGTGCTGCCAACCAGGCCATGGGATGTGCTTGGCAGAAGAGTTGTCCCCATTTGTAGAAACCTGCGGGAATGGCTTTGCCCTGAGAGCAGGCAGGTCGCAGGCAGGCACATCTGGAGCTCCTGTCCCAAGCCACATAGGTGGACAGCACGTAGCAGGTGCTGACTCCATCTGCCAGCACAGCCCTCCAGCATCATCAGGACTCTGCTAGTCCAGGCTAAGAGGACTCAAAATTCACCCTTCTAAGGAGCTTCCCCTCCCCTACTAAAAGCATTCAGAAGACCCAAAATTCCCCATAAAATCTGTGCTGGGCAGATGGGACTTCCTCTAGGAGGTCTGAGTCCCAGCAGCTATGATACCTTCACTGCCCTGTGTAGTGTCACATCTTGTCACATTGTAAACTAATGAAATCACTGCCCCATGTCACATCCTGTCCCGTCTTAAATTAATGAGCTCACTGCCCCGTGTTGCATCCTGTTACTGTATGTCCAGACTTAACGCGGTCACTGCTTTGTGTTGCATTCTGTTGCGTCCAAAATCTCCGCAGTTTACTGCCCCGTGTCGTGTCCTTGGTTAGCAGAAGCCGTGAGCCCTTCCTGCAGCTTGGATCCTCAGACAGTGTCTCTCTGGCTGCTCTGTTTCCCATGAGGTTCCTTCTGAAATGCCACAGCTTGGTGTGCCCTTTAGGCCATCTGTTGTGTTTCGGAGAAGGAGGGGAGAGGCTCAATGTGGGACCCAGCGAGGGAAGGGAGAGCTCTGCTAATGGAAGATGAAACTCGGTGAGGATGCTGGTGGGAGCCACTTAGGCTGTGAAAACAGGAACGAGTGGGATTGAACATTAGCTTTTTCTATCCTGCAGCCCTTCCAAATGCCCTAATGGGTTGCTGCATGGGCGTTTCCAAGAGATTAGCATGCTGAGTGCTCCTTCCCCCTCTGCTGGGTGGGCAGAGCTGCTGCCTTGTTAAATGTGCTGCTAAAACACTTTTATTTGGAACTGCAGCTTCTAATTGCTGCACGCTGCTGTTTCCTGTGGCCTCCTGGGGCTCGGGCCCTGGGAGCTGGAAGTGGAGAAGGGACATGAGGCTGATGTGCACAGTCCTTTGGCTCTCAAGCAGATGGGAGGTGGAGAGCAAAACACAGAAAGGAAGGATTGTCCAGAGAAATTCGGGCTTGCAAGCAGAATCTTGGCTATGGGCTCAGCTAACTAAAAGGCCTTAAAGCCTCATAATGTTAGTCAGGGATGGGGATAGACACATGCATGTGTAAGGTCTCCTCTTTTGAGGAGCCCTGTTGTGATATCAAGGACTGGGATTGCACTCAGGACAGTTGCCTGCACGGTGTGTCTGCATTTCAGGTGCAGCAGTAACAGCCATGCTACCTTCAAACTAGCTGGCTTAGTGCTGGAGACAAATCTAAGTCCAAAACCATGGAGTCAGCCGTTGTCTGCAGTGGTGGAGTTGACTTGGCATTTTAGCATCCCGCTCCTGAGACCTAGATTCTGTTCCTGTGACCTTGGTGGCATAGTTTCAAAGTCACCGGAGGGGTCACCTACCTCTAGGAGACTCTGTTTTGGGCTGGCCAGGGCTTAAGGATGAGCAGTAACGGATTGTGGTAGGTCAGGAGAGAAAGGTGCTAGAAGAAACGTAAGGGTCTTGGACAGCACCAGCAGCCCTGCAGCCATTGGCATGTTTCCTGCAAGAGCCTCCAACTGGCCTGCTGCACCTTGTGTTTGCCCTGACATGAGGACCATGAAGGGTGGCTCAGGAGCTGTTCCCTCTCACATGCTGCTCTTTGCCTTTCTCACTCTGTGTCTCTTCCTGTTCCATCTCTTCTCCTTGTTTTTCCAGAAAAGAAAGTCCAGTTCCAGCGTTCAGTTAATGGTGAGTGTCCGTCGTCTTCCTCAATGCTGATATTGCTGGGCCTCTCAACGTGTTCCAGCCTTCCCCCATTTTTGGAAGTTACCTCGGGGTAGGGAAGAAGGGACACTGGGGTTGGAGGGACATCCTCAAAGCCGTATCACCCACAATCCCCATTAACAGGGTTGGTGCAGGCACTTGCTGGCCGCCAGCTGGTGGGAAGCCGGCCCTGGTTCTTGCTGATGGGTTCTCATGCCGTTTCTCCCAGTTCTCCTGACTCAGGTCTGCAGGCTGCATCGATCCAAGGAGCCTTGGAGAAACACCTTCCATGCCTCTGCGGGGACTGTATGGTCATGGGACACCTTGCCAACCTACATCGGGGTATTATGGGTAATACATAAGCAAGGCTCTGCTGGGAAGAGCTAGCAGAGCCATTGCTCTAGCTCCGCTAGCAGAGTCGCCTTGATGGGGCTCCTGGAGAGAGACGGGGGTCAGGACCCCCTCCCCAAAATCCGTGTAGTGCTCAGCTGTTTATTGGAAGAGCTGTGTCTCAGCCTTCAGTGGTCCACGTGGCTCTTGGAAGCACTCTGTTTTACTGTACGTTTCTCTCCCTACTCTCCGGTCAGTGTGGTCTCTCTCACTCCTGCACAGTCCCCTCACTTCCTCTTTCTCATCCCAGTTCCTCCTCGCTGTTAATTTGTACATTTCTCTTTATTGTACAGTCAACGTGGTGTCTTCCACCCCTGCACAGCCCCTCTCCCTGCCCCTCTGGCTGCGCTCATAGGAACCTGCCAAAATGCCCCTTGGACCTGCCCCGTGTCTGTCCCCGCGGGCGTTGGTAGGAAAGGCACCACTGTTCCTACGAGACCCTCCACAGCCCAGCTCTTGTGCCCTTGGCTACGAGGTGTGGAAGTCAGGGAGGGCTCTGCCATCGCTACATGAGAGCTGTGGTTGAGGACAGGTTGAACCTGCTGGCGTTTTCCTTGGTATCTGTCCGTTTGCGCAGTCGAGCGCTGTGGGGTCAGACTCGGGGGGCTGACAAACACATGAGCTCCTACTTGGGTGGGGTGAAGACTGGCCTCACCTTCCCATTTCCTTTCTGTTCTTTGCTCAGGAATCATCAGAGAGCACTAACACCACCATTGAAGATGAAGACACCAAAGGTACCGGCAGGGTTGCCCAGGGAGGGAGGAAGGCTGTTTCAGAGGGGCAGGCTTGAGTTGTTAGTCCAAAGCCCAAACCTACAACAGAGAACCCCTCTGGAGTATTCAAAAGCTGGTTCATTCATTATGAATGAAATGCCAGCATGGACTGAGGCCAATGCAGGTGGTTGCCCTGCTGATATGTTGCCATCAGCAGTTGTGCTCTAGCACTGCTGGAGAGAAGGAGGGGAGCACTCACAGAAAAGGAAGAGTGTCTGAAAGCAGGGAAGAAAATGTCTGGCTCGGAGGAGGCTGTTGACACTCCACTGTCATGCTAGTGGCACTAGCACAGCACCAGGCCCACCTGGAAAGTCCGTGGTGACCCTCGTTGTATCACATTGGCTGAAGGAATCTTGGGATCAGCTAAGTGTTTGTGTGGACCTCTGAGGGATGCTGCTCCATCTGTCTGCCCCCTTTTCCCATTTGTTGCCTTTTCCTGCGTGTCCCTCTGAAGCAGTGTCGCTTCTGGAGACAAAATAAATGGCCCTTTGGGACCAGCCTCTAAGGGAAATCCCTTCCTCTTTCCAACCCTCCTTCCCGCAGCCAGAGCCAGCTTTCTAAAAATAGCCCAGACAATAATTTATTGGTGCTAATTTGTAAAGTCTGTCAACTCGGCACAAAACAAGGTGGACTTTGGCCTGATATCAGAGTTAATTGTACATTTGTTCTCCTGGCACATGTGTCCTGTGAGTGAGGGCAGAGGCAGAAGGTGCTCGGACCCACGCTCAGAAATGGGCTAGGGCTTCATATACTCTTTTATTAAAGAGTGCATAAGCACTCTTCCCCTTCCATGTTATTACCTGTGTGTATCTTTACCCATGGTAAAAGAAATAAGACATAATAGTTATTTGTATTTGAAAAAGAAGCACAGGGTTGTCTCCTAGACCTCTCCCTAGCGTCCAAGGGAGCCAGACCCACTTGTGCAACATGGTCCTTGCCCAGCTCTGACTGGGAACGCAGTGGGAGGCCCAGGAACCAGCTATGTGATGGGATGTCCTTTGCTGGCTCTGCTCTTGATTTTTCTTGGGGAAAAACCTTGTGGGAGTTGGGCTTCCTGGGTCCTTGGCCAGTTCACCCACCTTTTCTCCCCAGCTGGGACCATTTTCTTAGATGTAAATGAAAACATTCTCTGACCTAACCCTGTCCTGAGAGTTTATAGCCCAGTACTGAGCTGAGGCTTGGTGCAAATGTGAAGCTGAGACCAAGACATGCCATCTGTTTGTGCTACGGGCAGCTCAGCACTTGGGTGGTTAACCCTCTCGCTCTTCAGGGAGTGAGAAAAATACAGAATTAAAAAAAAAAAAAAATCCCCTGACTTTAGAAGTCTTTGGGATCTTTTTTTCCACCTGCAGCCCATTTCCACATCTTTCTAAGTCCCTTTTCTGCACATATTTTGCAATTCTTCTTGATAACCTGATGGTCCCCAGTGATCTCTTTAGACAGAAAAAAATATCTGAGAGACTGCAACATTAATACTTTTGGCTTGTTTTCTCCCTTAAACCCAACAGTACGGAAGCAAGAAATCATTAAAGTAACAGAGCAGCTGATTGAAGCAATAAGCAATGGTGACTTTGAGTCCTACACGTGAGTGTGGCTGATGCAATTTTGAGTCGGGGTGGGGGGCCTTCTGGTTGATAACACCTGCTCCTTAGGCTGAGCTTGGGGGAATCATGCTCTCCTTGTGAAATCACAGCCCGTTAGGTTTACTGCTGTCAAGTACAGAATGGTGACGTGGAGGTGGGGGACAGAAGATCCAAGAGAGTCAAGGGACATCTGCTACCAAAGCTTGAGGCTTCTTTGGTACTAACCAACCATGTCTCTCTGGTCTCATAACCATAGATGAGCCCATTTTCTGTTTTGCAAAAGATGAATAATTGATTTATATTTTAGATGTGATTTATGATGGAGGAAGAAACATTACATCTGTGCTACTCATTATATCCACATTACCTTAGGTGCTTGGAAAGATTACTGTTTTCCATGTGCTGAGCTCATGCTGCTTGTTGTATGCTCCTGTGCTCAAGGTCTGTTTAATTAGCTGTTTCTGAGTGAATTCAGGTCTAGATTCCTGCCTTAGAGAATAACAGCGGGAATATTTCAGTAGAGAGAGAGTTAGATTTTTTTCCTGCTGTTTTGCTTTTATCTCTTGCAAAGACGACAAGAGTATCTTGGGAAAGTTTAATTGGAGATGGCAACCGATTTGAATTCACTCTGTCTCGTTTGAGGTACCCAGCTGAAGAGGTGTAGCTGTATTGGCTTCTTGTAGAGCATGGAGGTCCTCTGAGAGCTTTTATAGCATCAGACTTCTGCTCTTAATTACTTTCTGGAGAAACCTGTCTCCATGAAATGCAGAGAGGGCCTACCAAAGCAGCAAGGACCTTCTCCCATAATATCTCAAAGCTCTGAGTTTCTTGCCCTAAATCCTTCAGCTTGATTTAGCAAGCACAGCTGCTTCTCCATCGAGGCGCCTCAATTTCAAGCTAATGGAAAGTTCTCTTGAGCATAAGCAGTTTGAGTTTTGCAGAATCTTCTTTATGCAAGTTCTCATGATGGGACCAGTGAGATAACCTCTCCTTTTTCTCTCCATTTCCCTTCCTTCATGGCCTCCCCAGGAAGATGTGTGACCCAGGAATGACTGCTTTTGAGCCTGAGGCTCTGGGAAACCTAGTGGAAGGCTTGGATTTTCATCGATTCTACTTTGAAAACCGTAAGCGGCTTCTTCCCCTCCCAGGGGACCATTTTCACCTTCCATGGCCTGTTCTGTCATTTGGCATCTGTCAGCTTGCTGCACAGAACAGGGTAAGGGTGATTTGGGGAGCATCTCTGAATCTCTGAAAGATCCCAGGAGAAGGTGAATGAAGGCTGTTAGGTCAGCTGGGGACAGGCTGGATTGTAGAGGAACTATCTGGTTAGCTATTTCCTCTGACCAGCATAGAGAAAACAAAACTCCTTCCTTTGCCTAAGACCATTTACACTTGTCCCCTTCCCAGTGTGGTCCCGGAACAGCAAACCTGTGCACACAACCATCCTGAACCCCCACATCCACCTGATGGGAGATGAGTCCGCCTGCATCGCCTACATCCGCATCACGCAGTACGTGGACGCGGGAGGGATCCCCCGCACCGCCCAGTCGGAGGAGACCCGCATCTGGCACCGCCGGGATGGCAAATGGCAAATCGTCCACTTCCACAGATCCGGGGCGCCCTCCGTCCTACCGCAGTAAGCCCTGTGAGAAACCAGCACTGGGGGCTTGGTGGGGCCGGGAGTTATGGGGTGAGGGAGGGGATGATGCGGGCTACAAGGGCTCGGAAGGGGTGGGATCATCCCCCGATCTCTCATGGCGGGGCAGGAGTGATTGCCATGAGAGAGGATGGCCAGAGGGAGTGGGAAGAGTGTTGCCCATGAAAGGAACAGCAAAAGTGAAAAAAATCCCTCTGCCCAATTTGTGTTTTCCAGCTGAAGTGTGGGCCAGCCTGCATTGGGTTTGTCACTGACTCACTACCAAGGGGAAACCCCCTCCGACTCTTCACCCATGGGACTTTGGCTGTTGGCTCTGCTGCTTGTTTCCTGCTGGAATTCCTCTTGCTTATCACCATGATCGTGCAATGGCCCCACTGACATGACACGCATCAAATTGAAATCTCCATCCCACCTTTTGCAGCCAGCCCCACCATGGTTTTTGCGCTGGACCCGCTTTCTCTGCATGAAAGAAGAGAAGAAAAAAATATGTATATAAAATCAACACTCTTATTTGGCCAGTAAGAAGAATCATGTCTGAGGTAAAGGCTTCCACTGACCACTGCATGGCATTCCTGGGCTCCTGCACATCCTCATAACCCAGCATGTCCCATGAAATGGGACAGGACTTGGCCTCTATCTCCATCCCCACCTCTGCTGAGAGTCTCAAAGGGCCCAAGGAAGAGGAGCCCATAGAGGCAGTTTTGAGCTACTTCATGCTGGCTGAGTGAAGTGGGCTTGGGTGACCCTCTCTTGGCACCAGAGGATTTTCATCTCGCTGCTATCATGGTCCCATACCTTGACGCCATGGCTCCCACCTGCTGCCACCTTGGACTCTCCCCAACCTGAGCTGTCACTTCTTGGTGGCTTCAACTGAGAAATCTCAAATTATTTGCAAAATTTGGCTTCCAGGCACCTCTGGGTAAGGAGGGATTTGTTTGGATGGGTGAGTAAAGGCATATCTTTTATTTTCTCTTCCCAGGAGTGTAGGCTGACTCCTTCCCAGGAGGGTGACCATGTTTATGCCCTAGCCCTGGGGAGCTGTCCTATTGACAAGCAGCATGCTATGTGAGCAGGGATGTTCTCCCTCCTTCATCCCTTATCCCCTGGGAGCTGGAACTGGAGAAGCTGAGAGAAGAGAGGAAGAGTATGAAACCTCTTCAAAGTGCTGCATCTGCCCCATGAAGGAACTGGTGGCCA
Source organism: Rhynchotus rufescens (assembly GCA_032273925.1). Classification (NCBI taxonomy): domain Eukaryota; kingdom Metazoa; phylum Chordata; class Aves; order Tinamiformes; family Tinamidae; genus Rhynchotus; species Rhynchotus rufescens. The sequence continues at coordinate 58,626 of JAVCKT010022725.1, forward strand.
CAAGAACGGAGAGCTCAGCTCTTTGAGTGGTGGTCAAGCATCACCACAAGGATGGGCTTGGTGTGGCAGCCTGCTCTCCTCCACATGTATCACTCCATGTACCCCCTCTCCCTGGCGTCCTTTACTCCCAGCTGACTTGGCAGCTCTTATCCCTGCCAAGCGCCAGCCTCTGCCCCTCGCATGCAGCACCTGGACCTTCTCCCAGCACCCTGAACCTGAGCACCACAGCCCTTGCCGTAGTACTGGAAATGCTGGTGCTAAGGCAGCCGAGCTGGCCACCCCTCCGAGATGCAACGCATCATCGCCCACCCAACACCTTCCAGCAAAGATGAGGAATGCAAGCTTTAGTAATAAAACTCTGCAGAATCTGATCATGCTTTTGAAGAAAGAAACAAGCCTTTAGCTATCTCTTCTACTTTGAGCGCATGCCTTTTGATAGGAAAAAGAAAACAACCTACTGTGGATTTCGTAACTTGATTTTGAGTATTTGCTGACAGGGATCTTGATGTAATAACTAGAAACATTCAACTGTTTGGGATGGGGGGGCGGTTTGTGGGGGGTTGCTGTTTTTTGTTTTGTTTGCCTTTGGAGTAGGGTTGTAACAAAGTGCCGTTCCTAATGGGACCCGATGGCTGCACCCCAGGTGGTGGGACCCCGAGTCGGGTCTCCCACCCTGTGCTCTGCGGGTGCCCGTGGTGGAGAGGCCACTGTGACTCGTTCCAGTTGCCCTCGATGGGCAAAGGTGGCACAGCCATGTCCCTGGGGGCCCTTTCCAGGCCCCCACGTGGATTTTCCTGAACAGCAAAGCCAGGCAGAGGCTCTTCAGGAGCCATCGGCTTGTGGTCTTCGGGACAGAAGATGAGGCTGGAACAGGGAATTCTGGCATCACCTCTTTGCCTTCAGGTAGAGGTCCGAGAGGCGTAAGGGTGGTTGTTTTTCTGGCAATCCTTCCGTTTCTTGTTCTCTTTTTTTCAACTGGAACTTCTTTGCTCGTTGATGTGAGATTACTGCAGTGCACTGCTGCCACTGGGGGACACTCTAACTGCACTCTCTTCATCTGCATGGCATTTAACTTTCTAGATGGTGCGTGTGTTGAAAAACGAAGAAACGAACAAACAAAAAAAAAAAAGCTTGTTTTGGACATAAAAGATGAAAAAAAAGAAAAAAAAAAAAGGAAATGTTTTCTCCATGTAAATTCTGACTGTGTATTTTGCCTTTTCTGTGATTTTTGAATGCTTTGCTCTCTGTCTAGGCAGGGATGGCTGCCTCATGAAACACAGCCACATTCTTGCAGACTGCAAAAATATTTTCCCGATGGATTGAGGGAAAGAAATCCAAACTGTCAGGGCATTAACAGTCTTGAAGAGTTGTTGAGCGTGTCTTACCGTGCAGGGCAGGGGGGGCAATCGTTGCTGGGGATGTGTGTAGCAGATGCCTTTTGCGGGGAATCGCACAGGTTCTCTACGGGCACAAGTGTGTGTCCCCAGGACCTCTGTGGACCTGTGCTCTTGGACAGTGCAGCTACACTGGCTTGCAAGGGTTGGCCCCAAAGCTCTCCTTGAGCAGGGGAAAACCGTGCAAGGAGAGGATTAGCTTTTAGGGTAGAGTTTGGGTGTTTTTATGAATCTCTTTTTCTTCCTGGAGTCACACAATGGTGAAGTTTTACCATTTTTAAAGGACGGGTTTAGCTCTTTATAGTTTGCTCTCCTCCTCTCCCAAGTTATCTGGGAAGCCAGCCCTCGTGAGCGTCTCTTCCACTTCTTGATGCTCAGGCTGTCTGGATGTTGGAAGTATTTGGGGTGACCTGTGGGAGATGAATGAGGACTGAGGTGGCCCATGCCCCTGTGGCCAGGACTCTTCCTTGTGCTCGTGGCATGGCTCTGAGTTATGCTGTAGAGCAGATCTGCCTTCGGCCTCTTGATAGAGCTGCTCATACCTGTGTGCTCAGATGGGCTGTGAGGGTGAAACCACTGCTTCAACTAGAGCTAGAGAGAGGCTGTCCTGGGAAGGGAGGTACGGTGGGCTGGCAGGGATGACAGATGAAATTCTGGTTTAGGTCCAGTCTCACTGAGAGCCTTCTTTGGGAAATCCCTGTTATGGGAACATCTTCCAAGTTTCTAGAGTATCTTGGAGCTGTCTACTTGGAGGTGATTTCTCTTTCTTGAGGCTTCCCTATGATCATCTCTCAAGGGACAAATTCCTCTGGAGGCAGCTGGATGTCCTTGCAAGGCCCAACATGTTCCAGATAGTGTTGAAAGGGAAGCAGAGTCTGAGGTTTCAACTCCTTTTAGTCTTCCAGTCAAGGTGAAGCCTGACCAAGGAAGACCCAACTTCCCACCATCTGCCCACACTGACAGCATTAAGCACCTGCACTTTAGGGGTCTATTCTGCCTGGTTTCTTTCCCTACCTCACCCTGGTTCTCCAGAGGAGGTTCTCTATCCCCTGATCATCTCTGCACAAGCACTGAATAAACCACTACCCTTTTTTTGCAGTAGCCATGGTTGAACAGCTTCTGTCCCTGTCTTCCTCTATATTCTCTGGTTTCTTCTAAACATACAGGAGAGCTAAGGAAGGCCAGCTGTCATAGCCCTTCTTTGGCTGGCGGAGCAGAGGACACTGTGGTCGCATCCCTACATGTCAGCTAGGCAGTGTCTGCTGGCATCGCCCCAGCAATCTCAGCAAGGCTCTGGAGATGATGAGGCCCAGGGGATGTTTCCAATAAGCAATACGAATGGGGCCACCTTCTTGAGAGGGAGAGATCTCCTGTCCCCATTGGCCTTGAGGCCAGAGACCCTGCCATGGCACTTTGAATTTCCTAGTAGAGACATAGCTTGAATCCTACCTGGCTGCCCAGGCAACTAAAACAAAACTCAAAGTCCTCCAAATTATTTTTTTTTCTTCCATTTCTTGCAGACCACAACAGAGAATTGAATCCTAGCACTTGCTGCAGTGTTCTCAGGTTCCCAGCTCCAGATGCGGGTTGAGCATTGCCCATTTCCTCTTTGCAGCTGGCAGGACCAAGGTCCAGCCTGCAACATCATCACTTCTCAGGTCTTGTTGGTAAGTCTCCTCTGGAGGAAGAACAGACTGCTCCGTGTCCTTCTCCATCTTTATCCAGTGGGAGCAAAGGCTCTGCTCCAAACCCTAGCCCTTCTCCCTTGAGGGGAAGCATCCCATCTGCCAGGCATCAAAATCCCACTTGACCCCAAACCTGCTTCCCGTCCCCTCACCTGCGACAAATTTCCCCCTGTGGAGATGCAAAGTTGGGAGCCAGCAGCAGAGGTGCCCACGGGCTGCTAGCCAGACTCAGCAGAGGCTCAGGGCAGCTTGGCTCTCCTGGTGTCCCATATCACCCATGACATTGAGCTCCTGGCCTGCTCTGCCAACCATGGCAGCATTGTAGGAGAGGACCAGCAAACCTTCTTTCTGGGTTGGCAAGTGTATCCTGGCCTGTGTCTGACAGAGCACGATGTGTTTTCCCAGCAAAAGATCCCCTGATCATCATCCCAGGACCTGGTTGATGCTTTTCCCTGCCATAGGACACTTCTCGTGGTACTCAGAGCACTCTTGATGTAACCACCATTAAAAGGTGGACTTGGTTTGGTAGCCCGACCCTGTTCTTCATCCTTAGAGGTAAGTATTGGTGGTAGGGGGAAAGTCCTTCCGCTAGCGGGACAGATCTCTTGCTATCACCTATTCCTAAATGATCTCTGAGCTCATCAGTACCAGACAAGACAAACCCAGACCTGACCAGCTTGTGGGCACCTCAGAGTTGAGGCTGGTAGCCCTTGGCTGGGGTCCCTCCTTACCCGCAGATCCTTCCCTGTTGCAAGGCCTGCATCCCATATGGACTGTGATGCCGGGGAGTGGGAGAGGGGGTGGTAGAGGGGGAGCACACCGAGAGGCTCCTTCTGTCTTAGGGTTGCTGATCCTTTTTTTTCTAACTATTGCACAATTTTAGGGCTTTTTAAATATTTTTGGACAAGCAGGGAAAATATGTTAACAGTGGTTTAAGAAGAAAAAAAAACAAAAGAGTTCTTTCATATATTATATATAAAATATATACACACAGGAAAGCTCTATGGAAATATTTATTTAAGATTGCAAAAAAAGAATATATTGAGACTATATCGAGCTTTGTCACATAACAGAACTCGGACGGTGGGCAGGGGCAGCCGCCCCGCTCCTCGTGTCTGTACCTCCGTATGGTTGCAGCTGAAGCCTTTTTCTCTCTTTTGTACGTGCCCTCGAGCTGTTGAGCAGTGTGACCGTGTTGGATTCATAGGGGCTTGGGGAGGTAGTGCTGGGGGGGTGATTCTCTTTCCTTTTTTTTCCCCTTTGTTTTTTTGGATCCTGTGGCTGTGAACAGAACGATCACTGCTCCGCTCCGACGCTGCGTTTCTGGGGAGGGTGGTGGGGGGCCGGGGAGGGCTAGGGGGGCTTAGGGCGAGTGTCTGTTTTACTCTTGGTGTTCAAGTGCAATAAATAGCTACAAACTTCTGAGCATGGAACCGGGTGATTCTCCATCACTGCTGGGCTGCCGTCACTGCCTGGTCTCTCTCTTCAGCCTCTCGTGGCCCCTCTGTCCTCCGTGGGGTGCAGGTGCTGGGGTGCAGGGGCACGCCGGGCTCCTCCTGGCCGCCCTGCAGGGGTGCAGCCGGCCCACGAGATGTCACCAACAGACCGTGCCCGCGGCCGCCGCCTCTCCCGGTCCCGCGTGGGCAAGGGAGCTCGGACAGACGAGGGGCAGAGCGGCACCCCTGCATGCTCAGGCACCTCAGGGGGCCCGGGATCACCCCGACTCCGAGCACCACCGCCCCCTGGCAGCGCTGGCCACACAGAAGAGCCTTGCTAAAATCCAGGAGAAACCCTGAACGCCGAGGGAAAGGGAGCTGAACGGGCTTGGGAGAGGGATGCAGGGGGGCCAAAGTCAAGTCCCTGGGCCCGATCCAGGGGCTGGGTTCGAATGCACGAGCCGGTCCTTGGGAGCGCGGCCTCCTGCCCAGCCCCACGGCCATCAAGCTTCATCCCTCCATGCACAGCCACACATAGATGGGGACACAAATGCTCCCATCACCTTTTTCCCTGGTGTTTGTTTTTTTTCCGGGCAGACACATTTTCCATGTTCCT
>JAVCKT010022726.1:0-11930 GCA_032273925.1 Rhynchotus rufescens
GAAACAGGAAGCACCTCTAATGCTCTGCTGTACCACTGAATAGAGGCTTGATTTGTTGGCAAGTTTTTAAGGGGAAAAAAAAAAGGGGAAAAAAAACTTGTTTAGAGTGGGGTCTGGTTTCTGTTTAAACATCTCTGCAAAAGTTATCCCGGTTTGTGCTCAAATTGGATGGAGCTAAGGCAGAATTTCCCCAAAGTTACCGCTCTAGTCATGAAGTGAACTACTGCTTGGAGAGCATTAAGTGCAGTTCTGCTTGCTCGGCCTTAACACGTGGGCTCCACTAGTGCCCTCTCATCTGCTTTACTTACGTGAGACTCTCCTGCGCTGTCTATCCCAGGGCACTGCTGTGACGGCCACACACCAGTCCTTCAGGGTCCTGCATTTGGCCGCTTCAGTGTGAATTGAAAAATACAAAGGTGATAAGGCAGTTTTGGTTTATTTAAAAGTTACAAAAATGTAACACCAAAACACGTGAAAACCAAAGCAAACCCTTTGTGGAGCATGCTGAGGGTAAAGCCTTCGGTGCAATTTATAAAATTGAGCACAGCTTGGATGTGTGTTTCAGGCCCAGGGCAGAGCTGGTTTCTTGCTGGGGCCCCTGCTCGTGGGGGTCAGGACTGGACATGATGGGCACACATTCCAGTGCCCTCTTCCTCTGCACGCGGTGCAGAACGATCCGGTAGACGCCCGTTACGGAGCTGCGCGCGTCCCTCCCTCGGTTGTTCTGAATGTGCTCGTCCGTGATGCCCAGCTCCTGCAAAATACTTTTCACTTCATTTTCTTCGTCTTTGAGCGTGCTGATCTCCGCTAAATACTTGGGATCCAGCGGGAAGGGCTCTAAGGGCTGGGGATGCCATATCCCTCGCATCCACTCACTGTTCATGATGAGCCTGAGCGAGTAGCGCTCGGTCGGCACGGGCTGGAGCACTCCCCGTATGAGCTTCTGGCAGGCAGCAGACAGGCCCGGGGGCAGGCTGTACGTCCCCTCAAGGATGCACTTCTTCAGTTTGGCCACTGTATCCGCCCGGAAGGGCATGACCCCCGTCGTCATGAAGTACAGCAGGATGCCCAGGGCCCAGATGTCCACGTAAACGCCGACGTAGCTCTCGTCGCGGAAGAGCTCGGGGGCGGCGTACGGGGGAGAGCCGCAGAAGGTGTTTAACGTTGCGTCCCGGGTGCTGATGGTGCTGAAGCCAAAGTCACCCACTTTCACACAGGTGTTGCTCGTGTAGAAAACGTTCTCTGCCTTCAGGTCCCGGTGAATGATGTTGTTCTCGTGCTGCAGAACAAGAGGCAGGTTTAGTGTCAGCTGGTTCACAGCACTGCTCTGCAGCAACCGCCAAGAGCGGCCGTTAGAACAGACTCATCTTGGGCAAAGTCAGAAATAACTGGTGCTGTAAAACAGACAAGTTAACGTGTTTAGAACAAGTGCTTGCAGAGCAGCAGAGAGGGAAGTTGCACCAGAATACTTGGAGAAGATAGGAAGAAAGGAGTGTTTTTAAGGCTCACAGTCTCTTATTAACTAATAATCACTACTTCCATAATCACTGTTTCCATTAGGGAGCTTTGTCCTGGCACCATGGGTTAACTCTACATGCCTTGATACTTCCTTGTAGCAAAATCTGCGTAACTTACTTTTCAGAGTGCAGGGCATTTGCTTTTGCAACTATTAAATGTCTATAATGACTGAATTAACAAAATCAGTTTCTTTTTCACATGGTGTTTTGCCTGTGCTGTAAGCAGGTGCAAACATGAAGTGAAAACTTTTAGCTCACAGAGACTGATGTCCACAGTCCCTGCTAAAGACATCAAGCTGCTACAGTTTGGGAGAGTGACCTCTGAACTAATGTTCTGAGGAGAACTGGTGCTGGCAGGAGGCAGGGAGCACAAACTGTGTCTTCTAACACTTCAGGGCCTTGCAGGACACTGAGGTCAGTAGCAGCTTCTAGCCTTAGAAAGCTCAAAAGCACCTCTCTGCTGGGGCTTTAACTCTTTTTTCATCAAAACTGACACTGGGAGACAAGCATTCAAGCTGAATTTGTCCTGTTCAGTGGTGCTACTCTGTCTTGATTAGGTGATGGTTGAGCTTCAGCTTTAAAGAAAATTAAGCAGAGATGGGTTTGGCTCTGTGCCCTACCCTTCTGGGGGAACAGGGTGCATGGATCTGGAAATCCCAAGATGTTTTAGAATAAATTGTTAATTATGACCTGGCATCTTCCTGTCCCCATATGAGTTGGCAGGAATGACAAGGGATATGAATAGCCCACATTTAATGACAGATGAGCAAAAGTGCTTTGCAGAGATCTGTGCCCAGGCAGCAGTTGGGGTTTAATACTAAGAAACAGATGCGCTCTCTGCACGCTGGACGTGCTGCGCTGGCTCCTGGCCCCTCTGCTGCACAAGGGCCCTTGCAGGTCACCCCAGGGCTGCCAGGAGCAGGACCCGTCTGTGCTCCTGCTGCTTGGGAATCCCGGGCAGGTTTTAATGCCGCCTCTGGGTGCCTGACCTGGTGCCACCTGTTGCTTTTGCCTGCCTGGCTTTCCCTGTATGAGCCTGCACTGCAGGAAAATACAGGTGCAGGGAGGGCACCTTGAGCTGGCTTGAACAAATACTGGTTTTATTTCTTAATGCTGCAGAGCTCTCTCATTCTTTCAGCTGTCCTTGCAAGCAGTGTAGCTGCTCTGCAGAGGCCACTGCCTCGGGGGTAGGTAACTGCCATTTTCTGCCACCTGAACATGCTTTGTGCTCTATATAAACAATATAATCCTAAATGCAGCTGTGATAGTGAAGCCTGGGGAAGGGACTTGCTTGGTGTCCACATACCTGTGCAAAGCAAAGAGCAGAAAGTTCTCTCACCTTCAGCCTCCTGCACTCACTAATCTGCAGTAACTGCACAGGACTTTTGCAATGCCTAGTGAGCCTCTCTCCAGAGCACCTTGGTGTGGCAGAGCAGGTGGGTGCTGCTGCACCCTGACCTAGCTGCAGAGCGAGAGTGCAGCTTTGCCATGTGGTGTCCGCAGCTCAGAGCAGGCAGGAGCAGCCTGTGCTGCTCAGGAGCACGGTTTCCTGGTTCACTTGGCCCAAATGCTGTCAACAGGAAGGCAGTAACTCCAGAGAAGTGGGAAGGATCTCTCAGGTAGCTAAGCTTTTCTGTAAAAAAGTTTTTGAAATGTGGGCCTGCACTCTCGATAACAGCAATTCTGACAAACAAACAAGGGCACATGCCCAGAGCTTGGCTAGAGCAGCACAGAGCAACCCAGGGGGCACCTCACCATGTGCTTCACAGCAGACACGATCTGAGAGAAGATCAGCTTGCACTCCGTTTCCAGCAGCTTCCCCTCGGTGCTGATTTTAGTGAAGAGCTCCCCACCTCCCGCGTACTCCATCACCAGGTGCAGCTTGGAGAGCGTCTCCACCACTTCATAGAGCCTGATGATGTTGGGGTGGTGCAGCTTCTCCATGCTGGATATCTCCTGTGAGAGCAGGCGTTGAGTCTTCTTGTCTAGCTTTGTCTTGTCCAAAATCTTTATCGCTACTTTCTCTGAAAAGAGAAATGCTTCTCCATGTTCTTAATGCAGTCACTGTCCAACAGTAGCAGCAATATTTCACCCCAGATCAATTTATGGTAAGCCACAGCAGCCTACTGCACCCGCAGCGCTTCCTAAGCACCCATGTCCCCTCCTGCCCCACAGTTGCTGTCCCTGCTGGGGAGAGCTGGGGGCAGCAGCGCCCGTGCTCAGCACCTTGTCCTTGCTGTCTGGTCGAGGCCTTGCAGCAGGGCACGGGTGGAGGGTGCGCTCCTGCCATGCACACTTCCTTCCCTTGCGACCTCCAATTTTTCCCAACACATTCATACACACCTCAAATGTTCATAGATTTCCAATTTTTATCTAATCCTGTAGAAGGGAAAACCTTCCCTCAGTTTCTGTGTCCATAAATTAAAAAAAAAAAAAAAAATCACTTGTCCTTTTAAGAGAAGAGGGAGAAGACCATTATATTTCTATATATGATCTGCTATAAAAACATTCCACATGTTTTTACTTAATACTATAAATTTAGGCAGAAGCTTTGTGTTTCAATAGTTCAGAGGAAATGCCATCGATACTCGTGTTTCCCCATCCAGGTCAAGCAGACTCTTGTACTTTGATTTCTTTAGGACATAAGTGCAGCTTTTGATCCTGCTATCCACCCACACTGGCGGTTGGAAGCCAGTAGGATTCCCGTAAGGAGCAAGCCCAGCACCACGTCCCTTTCCAGGGGCAGCCTGGGCGAGCCAGGTAACGTTTCGCACCAGCGTCACTGCAGAGTGGCTTTGCTGCCTCTTGCTGTATAAAGCATTTGGGTCAGAGCAAACAAAGCGAGAAGCAAAAGGAAAAAGTCCAAAGAAGGAAAAAATTCTTCCCTCTCCATCTACTGGAATTTACTATTCGTTATAGTTTTCCCGCAAAAGTTTTAGAAGGAAGTAAAGAAGCATCATAGAATTAAAGGGCCTTATCCTCTTACCCGAAGACCATGAAGCAGGAACAAGCTGACACAGCCCACATCCTCGCAGCTGCACAGGCATAGCAGGCCAGGAAAAAAACAGCCCTACTAAAGTCTAAAGAGGCTAGTTTGTGTTTTAAAAATAATTCCCTCTGCTTCCAGTAAGTGCTTAACTTGCCAGTCCCTCTCCCCCTTGCGTGGCACCAGCGCACACAGAAGGGCCTCCCAAGTGGGCAGTTTTAAGACCCTGAAACGCAGGAGTTAGTGACTGTCACTGACTATACTTGGATACTACTGAGGTTTGAAACAAAGTAGCCTAAGGCTCCTCAAATAAGGCCTTTTGGATTAGGAAAATGTTGAGAAACTGAGTCAGAACAAGCAGCAGGTGCTACAACTGCAGGGCAAAAGCAATAAACAGAACCCAGATCAAACTGCTTAACAGGGAGCGTAGCACACGGAGCAGCTGCAGCTTCACAGCACAGCAGCCTTTCCGTGTCTCAACTTCGGGCACACTTAGTTGCCTCTATCCAGGTGTGTTCTCACACTGTCCTTGCAGGATGGAGGGTATTTTAAATAACAGTTACACAGAGCTTAGGAATCTAATACGCTGTAGGAAGCAACTCAGCAAGACTCTTGAGAAGATCGCTGCCAACATTCGGATTAGTAAAATGGGTAATGCCAATTAATGTCTTTAATATGTATGACAACACCAAATGGTTTTCTGCCTTCTCTGAGATCATCCACATAGCCTGAGAGAGAGCAAAGGAGCTCCCGCTCCTGCGGTTCTCCCCTCTCTCAAGCCTTTGCACACACACTGCAGGACACATGGCAAGGGCTGTGGAGCCGCCCACGCTCAGTCCCTAACAAAGCTGAGCTTGGTGCTGAAACCAAACCTGCTTCCTTCTGAAAAGCCAAGGCGAAACATGAAGAGAAAGGCTGTACCTAGACTCGACATAGGGCTAGCAACCAAGCAGCTCAAGCCCCTAAACAACATCTCCTCCTACCACAAGGCCAGCTCTAATAAAGCAGCCCCTGTGTTTCCACCTCAGCCTAAAGGAGGAATTGCGCTCACGAGTCCTGGGCAGCAGCCGAGGGCTCCTGTCCTTCAGGGGGGTGCGCGAGCATGGACGTGCTGCTCTTCCTATCCACGTTCTACAAGGACAGAGGAGCTGAGGGGGTGAGCTGATACAGAAGATGTCAGAAGATCTTTCCTTCCTCATGACAGTTGGAAACTTAGTAGCAAGAAGTTCATGGTTTCTCCCATGAACAATTTAACCAAAAATAGGCTTGAGGGAGAAGAAGCTTTTCAAGAAAAAACAATGACCTGGAATTTGGTTATTTGGTTTATTCAGATTTGCTGTAGTCACAAATATTTACTACTAACCCTTTTCAAATGCCACAGCAACCTCTGTCCCACATTCAACAGGTAAGGGGTTCATCCAGAACAAAGCTTATCCTTTTGTTTCCCTTCACATTCTTCCTGTGCCTAACCCAGCAGCAGTCCTTCCTCCAACAGCCAACACAAGACAGTTTTCTGTCAACCCAAGACAGTTTTCTCCCTAGAGGGAGAAAATTCACTGAACAACAACAAAAGAATAAAAGAGCCAATTGGAACACAGCTTTTTTTCCAAAAACTAAAACTAAAATATTGTTCCCCTCTGATTCCTTGTGCAACAACTACAACAGAACTAGGGTAAAGATGAGCTTTCAGACCCCTACAGTTTGGACTGATTGAGTCAAAGAACAACAGATCATGAAGGCTTTGAGGAACAACTAATTCTCTCACCTTTAAGGTGATGGAGGCAAGGACAACAAATCCAAACTTGAAAGTAAAGACTATGAGAAAGAGGAGGTAGAAGAGGACCAAGGCCAAGGAAGCTTTCCCTTGAGGGGAAGCAAGAGCTCCTATGGTCAGTGACAGAGAAGCAGGATAGATGAAGTTCTTAGCTCTTAACTAAAGTGTTTGCTGCCATTATCTGCCCTTCCTAGTTCTTCCTAGAAGCAGCATCTAGTAACTTCGCTGTGCTTAAGAAAAGCAAAGTAGGTGACTACACAACATAACCTTCTACCTAGGTTTGGCTGTGCTGAAGCTCATTTTCCTGCTCAACCCACACCTATATCCCTTGTCCCAACCTTTCACATGAAACTAGACTTAGCCAGCAAAACCAGCATATTTCTTACACAAATTACTGATACCAGAAAAGAAGCCCTACCCACACTAGCAGAATTTGCTCTGAAAGGGTCAGCTTAGTAAACAGGGCCATGCCAAGATGCTGCCTTTGCTGCCTTGCAGACTCATCTCTGAGTCCTGCTGCGTGGCGCTGGGGAGAGGGCAGGTGGGCAGGGCTGTTCCTGGAGCGGCGGCACAAGCTGCTTCCCAAAGCGTATGAGGCCCCCAGCCACATGTGTCAGCTCCCCAAAACACAGAGACTTTTTCTTTTCTTCCCAAGGGGAATGACTGGAGAAAATGCTTCTGGCTGCTTTTCAAGCATAAGGGATAATCCAAATGTAAGCATTTAGCTGTGTCCCTGACTGCACGGTCACTTTAAAAGAATAGCACATACAGCCACAGTGTGTATATAGGGTGCAGAAAGCTTCCAGAGAAGGAGCTCCACTACCACACATGCAGAACAAGTGTGATCAGAAACCACTGGACCCCATGCAGCAGTGCCTACCTTTGGTTAGGGCATGAATTCCAAGCTTCACTTGTGAGAAGTTCCCACTCCCTATTTCTCCTCTGACTCGATAAAATCCAATCCGCTTCCCTAGGGTTAATTCCTTCACCACCTTTTCATTCTGGGACATATCCTGGGTTAGTTTCTCAAACGGGCTCAGCCTGCTGTGCTGCCTGCCCTCTTCATCTCCTCCGTAGCTCTCTGGGCGCCCATAGTCCTCGCCGCTGTCCTCACGGTTCCACCTGGCATAGCGGGGTTTTCCAAGGCCTCCTCCATCCGCATATCCTGTTGTCATAGTCCGCAGGGTGATCACCTCCCCATTGAACAAGGCCACCCCATAAAGAGCTTAAATTAAATAATAAGCAGTCCTCGACATAATGGAAATTGTGGCAAAATTATCAAAAAAAAAAAAAAACTTACTGCACATCCAAGGATTAGTTTAGACATGACTTCAGAAACAAGTCTGGCATTTCTACATATTGCAGTTCTGCCCAAAACTCAAGCATAAAATTGGAAGCTATTTATGTCCATCTCCCACAGACTGAGAGAGCGTGTCAGGATCTTCATCTACAAGGTAAAAGAGGCTTTGCAATTAAAGCTGTAAACTGTTAATGCACAAAAGCAGCGAGTTATTCACATTCTAGGCAGTACTTTTGACACAAATGCATATCATTTCACATGTCTATGTTCAGAGTTTAGCTTGATGCCCTGCAAATTAACTCAATAAAGGGCAGACTAACAGTTTAGAAACTGCTTTGAGCAAATCCAGATGCTTCGCAGTGATTTTGAATAGCTGACCTTAAGGTTGCAGGAGTTCTTGCTCGAGGTGCCAGCCCAAAAGCCGCACGTAGGGTTTTCCTCTGATTCATTCTTCAGCCCGCGAGCTTGTCACTGCGCTGTGGAAATGGCTGATCTTGCAGCCTGTCCATAAGAAGTTGGTTGCCTTTCTGTTTCCTTCCCATTGCTGGTTTAACAGAGCAGCTCATCCTGGAAAATGACAGGAAAAGGGTAGCTATGCACCAGGCAAAGGCAATGCTGCACCTCAGGATCTCTGAAGTCACATGGAAGGACAATGCAGGATTAAGTAACTGCAATGTCACTTTAACCCTCCTTTATTTAGATGAGCTTTCCTTAAAGCCTTGAGCCTTCTCAAAATTTTGCCAGACGCTTTGCCAGCAGAGGGATGAAGAAAGCCATTAAAGCCCTTATGTAACAGCCATGCGTTTCACTAAATGAGAGCAGCCACACATCCTTCAGCAATTTAACTCTGCTCCGTGACACGTGAAAAGAAACGCACAATTTAAGTAAACAAGCAATCATGTACTTTGAAAACAGTGTAATGTTTTTTCTTGTTGATCTGCTGGCAACCTTGTAAAGCAAGAGTTTGCCCGACAACTACTGGTCACACAGCTGCCTACGGGGCGCAGCGGGCCAGGCCTGCAGGCTCCACAGCACAGCCAGCACCGGGAATGCTACCCACGGAGGGGTGGGCATGGGAGACAGCCTCGCACCTCCACAGGCGCAGGGGACAGGATCAGAGCAGCCGCTGTACACTGGGTGCTTGGGGAGGGTGGGCAGTGACCTCAGGGAGTGCAGTAGGAGCGGGCACGTGAGAGGGCGAGGTGGAGCTGGCCAAAGCCAGGGCTGCTGAGCATGGGAGCAGCGGCCACGGCACCAGCAATGGCAGTGGGAGGGAGGGAGGCAGCTGCCTCCTCAGTGAGATTTGTGCTGGCACTGAGGTGCTCGTCTGCTCTTATGCAGCAGCTCCCCAGGGTGAGGACAGGGACACAGGCTGGCACATGGAAGGCAGCATCCAGCACCATGTCCCGAGAGGCACGGGAGCAGCTTGGCAAGGTGCCTCTGTCCATCCACGTGCAGGGTCTGCGGGCAGCTCTCGCTGGCCAGAAGAGAGCCCCCCACAACTCAGCACCTCCGTTTCCACACAGCTGAGGCAACAGGCCTGAGCCAGGAGCCCCTGCTCGCACTGGGAATACAGGAGGATTCCTCATCTGCCCTGGCTACTTCTCTAAGGCAAGGGCTGCCACTTGCTATATGTATCTGCAACGCTGCTTATGAGAGAAAGAGTTTATAACTGCAGTGGAAATATTTTCGTTTCTTGAAGTACCTGAATTTTGTATTCCTGTTTGAATATCACGAATCAGATATTTGTCAAACTGCTGCAGAACCAGAGGCTATTTTCATGGGCGACAGAAAAAAAATATAAAATAATGAAGTAATTAGCTCTTAGACGGATCATGCAATATTGTGAAATCACCAGAAATGGGCAATAAACACAGAGAAAAATAGTGTGAGGCCAAATGTGTGTGGAAATAACCTGTCAGCAGCAGTCTAAGGTATCATCGGGTTCATATTTTTTTTCTTTGGATCAGTATAGAGTCAAACTTCTGTCAAATACCGCACATAAGCATAAAATATTGGCCAAATCCTGAAATTGTTCCTAGAGGAGAGACTGAATGGAGCAGAGCAGCCTTCAGGACTCTCCTGTTAATCAGCCTTTCTTAAGCCAAATGCCTCCTCCAATGACCTTGCCAGCAACGCCAAGTGCCCCGTCCAAGCTCCAAACAATTATTTAAGTGTATTTTGATGGGCAGAACCGTCCTTGTGACGTTACCGAAGCAGAGGCATAGCTGACAGACACATCCTGACCCAGTGGCCTGGCTGCTCCTGAGTGGCAGGCGGGTAACGCACCGTTACCTCCTGCTGCCCTTGCAGGGCAAGCACAAAACTGCTACTAGGGGCAGCAAAACCAAAGCTCAGGATATCACAGGCATGAGCACATGGAGCAGCGGTCTATCCAGAATCCTAGGTGGAACAATAAACCAAGCGTGTGCGCATGTTACTAACACAGGGAAGGGTCACGCAGCTAAGACATCTTCTGCAAGCATTATCTAGGCCTTTGCAATTAACTAGCTGTATGAAAGAGCTGCCGTAAGGAAGATTTCCTCCCAGCAGACCCACATAATCCACTCCTGAATACCTTCGCCGAGGGCAAGGAGGAGCTCGTGTCTGTCAAAGTTCAGCCTTGCAGCAATATCCCAGGAAAACGGCAGGAGTCTGCAGGGCCTCCGCGCTCAGGGACAGGCAGGGCAGCGCGGAGGCCCCAGAGCTGCCGTCTCCTGCCTGATTTTCCCAGGAGTCCCACGGCTCCCTCCAGCTGCCCGCTCAGGCTTCCCACGTGGTGCCAGCCCCGCAGTCTCCGGCACTGAGCCAAATGACCGGACTTGCCCTGTCTTTGGAGACAAGCTATTTCAGTATTACTGGAGCCAGCAGTGTCTACCAGCTATTTATGGCCCACCATACAAGAAGGTGCTTGTTACAAAAGGAAACAATAAATCTAAAAGAGGAGGGAGAAACTAGGAAAATCAGAAGCCACTCAAATACAATGAAGAAAGAATATTTAATTTTCTGGTTCCAAACTGGCTGACCAATGATCTGAAAAACCTTGGGAGAATATATCTGCCCAACTTTCTTATTATTTTAAATAACAAACAAAAATCACACTACAAGACTCACCATATGACAGAGTAAACAGATAATATTAAGTATAAGACACATCCTGAGCAAGTATTGTTCTTATTTGACCTTGTTATTTAAATATTTCCAGGTACTGATGTCCCAGTCCTATTCTAAGAAGTGCTAAATACCCTCAGCTTTTAGCTGAAGGCTGAGCCAAAGCCCTAGATCACAGACTTGAGGAAATCCAAAAAGCAAAAAACCGAAGGAGACAGCACTGGATACACAAATGTTGTTGCCAGGATTCCCATCTCAACAGGTAAATAAAAGTGAACTGATTTTAAGGAGCTTTGAATAGGACACTTGGAAATATAAAATCAGCTAGAACAGCTGGCCCTAAAACCTTTGTGCTTCCCAGCTCAGGTCACTTTTATGCAGCCTCTTTTTAAGTCTACTGATTTGATTTCTTTTCCTCCCTGTGCCTGCAGCATATCCTATTGCAATGAATGCAAAAGAAGCCACACGGAATAGCCTCTTACTCTACAGCTCCAAGTTTTTAATGAGGATGTTTAGGATACTGCAATTAACTCTGAATCCCCTTTCGGTCCCTTCTGTGGTCTGGATTGAGCATATCTACACAGAAGAGAGATGGATTTAGGAATATTTCTTCAGGGAGGGCTCTGTTTGTTTGCTCCTGATGGGCGGCTCATCTCTTTTGTAGAGCAGTATATTTACTGTGAGGCAACTTTGGAACTGAACTGAATGCAAAGTAGTAGGTTTCTCTCTGCCTCCCCAGCAACTCCTAAATAAAATATTAATCCTTCTTTTCCTCTGTAGCTTTGAAAGTTCACTCACTGCAAGAACATATGAACACTGTGGGGTATCTGCCTGCCTTTTACAAAAGGTGAGCAGCCAGCAGAGCCCACAAAGGCCGGTGCCTGCGCCCAACCCCACCGCAGCAGGTCTGCGTGGGCACACGTGGCACGGCTCATTGGCACAGGGAGAGGAACAGCTTCCCCTCAGGGCTCCCCCTCAGGGCTGCCACTCGGGTCATTACTTTTCCTCTACTTTCCACCTCACACAGCAGGGAGCACTAGCCAAGCTCAGCAGACTGCCTCCAGAAGTGACTAGTTCTTCCTGCCCAGGTGCACCTGCCACCAAGTGTATCCCAGAACCATCCCTTTCGTTTTCCACATGCCAGATTAACATACACAGCAGATATGCCTAAGGCAATTAAAAACTACACTTTGAAAAACTTGAAAGTTCCTCCCCCGCAGGCATTGACCAGGAGCAAATAAA
>JAVCKT010022727.1:0-10624 GCA_032273925.1 Rhynchotus rufescens
ACTGCCACTACACGGTCAAGGGTAGGCACTGGGGGGGCGGATTTTTTCCTTCCACAGCTTCTTACTTGAGGAGGCCACTCACACATCCACCGCTTAGCGGCCAGATTTTAACTAGTTCATTTTTAAAATGTTACGTATCACAACCCAAGGAGAGAACATACAATTAGAAAAGCTTCTCAAGAGGGTAATATGACAAATCACAGGATAATACGCTACCCTTGTCTTATGTGCCTTACCTTCAGAAAAGAACAAGAAATATGGTAGTAAAACAGTAATTTTTTTTTTTTTACAAGTCGTCTTCAAAATGGCTTAGTGCTTTTGTTCAAAAGGAACTTTAGCTAAAAAAAAATAGATCTATTAATGTAATAGTTCATGTAATGAGAAAAACTAATAGCAGCTATCATTTCACAAGATGTACATCTGACAATCCTAGAGAGAGGAGGTGTTGCTGAAATACTAAAAAAGCTCTCTTTCTGCTTATGCACTCCATACTGGCTATGCTTTTTGCACAGAAACATGTATACACATTTTCATTATCCGTTATCCACATCCCCACACTACATGACTAGCATATTAGGTTAAAATCATGCTCACTGACTCCTCTGTTCTGGAAAAGGTCTAACACTCACTGCTTATGCTGGCCCAAGGCACCCTAGTTCTCAAGAGTAAATATATAATATGCAACTCTACAGTCTGCAGAAGCATCAATCAATAACATAATTATCAAGAAAATTTAATCTAAATGGTTACAAGAAATAAATACAAACAAATGTAATGCATTTACCATGAAAATAAGATAAAAAGAAAAAACAACAACAACAACAACAACAACAACAACAAAAACTGTAAGCAAGCGAATAACTGTCTCATGGAAAGCCTGGTCAACAAGCGCAGTTCTGCCCCAAAGCTCCCGAAGCCCCACAGCTGACTGTGGAAAAACGCAGTAAGTGCAACCCTGTGTCATGCTGTGGAGGCTGACAAATCCTGGGATGCCGGGAAGGGATGCCACACGGGATGCCACACACATCTCTAAGGTGACTAATTGTGTTACAAGGCAGCACTTGAATTCCTTTGTAAATACTTCTGATCAGTGAAAACTAGCTATTGACTGCAAAATCTAAGGTATTGTGGATGAGGACAATTTTATAAACTCAAGAACTCTCCAGGGTACATACTGAGATTAAATAACAGTCCTGTAGCCATACATGCAGTGGGATTTCCTGCGCTGATTTGTATTTTATTACACATCAGCTGCCCTAGACAATTGATTATCTATCATGACCAAGGGAGGCAAAGGATTGTTTGACCAGAGCCATTAAAAATCTATACAATTTGTTATACTGTAAATAATCACCCCATTGCCTTCTCAGTTTCTCTTCCATCTCCCTTCCCTTTTCCTCAGAAAAGTCCATTTTTATCAGGATTCATGAGCACAAGCCAGAATCTCCTGAGCTTACTTCACTAACTGAAATATGACACAGTGAATTAATTGTCCAAGGGAAAAATCAAGCAAACAAACCACAACTAAACCCACCTCTTTTATTATCAGACAATACAAATTCATATTAGAAATGGCAGCTAGTGCACTTAAAAGGACCTCCCTGAAACGTAACAGACACTAAGTCAAGGTCAGCACAAGTACAGGGGGTACTTGTACTGGACAGCTTGATACCTAACTTTTGAGTGCTGTGACATGCACAGATTCTAGATATTAACACATTTTCCTATGCATATTATGAGTGAAGGACTCAGAGTGGACAAATGTTCCAGAAATCCTATTTTCATACGGCTAACTCACTATCAACTCATCAAGCAATGGGAAAAATGATTCCATGAGAGTCCTCAGCAAAGGACCTCTATGCTTTTATAGGCAAGACGGTGCATCAGACTTGGAGCTTTGAGACCAATCTTTTAAATTCTGGACTAGACCAGTAAAATGTCTTAATTCTTGCATTATTGTCACCACAGACTGTTCAATGACAAAGATGGCTGTAGCTTAGCAAAACAAGCTCATTTCATTATTCTGTCTAAACTGAACTTGAAGAAAATCAGATCCAGAAGACATAGCCATCCAGGAAGTAACTACAAGTGTCTAGTGCTCAGAAGAGAGAAAATCTTCAAGCAGAATAACAGGCCTTTCTTTCAAGTATCTCAAGCTATTATATGAACAGGTAGTTATTATCATCTCCATTTTACATGGGAAGCAAAGTGCCACGTGGCAGTACCAGGAACAAAGGAACTGTGCCTGAAACTAAGCTTGGTAACATCATCTTCCGAGTTCTAACAAATCCCAAACCCATCCCTCCCTCTAAATGATGTGCGGTCTGTGCAGACGAGTCAAGTCCTTGAAAGAGTGACTATTCCAGACATACAGACAAAATAAACAGCTTTACAGGCCAAACATCCAGCACAATTAGACTAAATTGTTGATCATTCCAATGGCCTGAAAAGAATAGACACTGAAGAAACATCTGTGTAAATTAAAAGGATACTTAAACGCAGAGCAGACTTATCTAAGATCTCAGTACGCACTATAAACACTCCAAGTGGTACAGCCTGCGTTAACTGTGAGACAGCCGTTACACATTGAGATTTTGCTTTTATTATAAACAATTGTTTTAAGAAACAAATGTTTTTGCCCAAATTAAACATGAGCAGCTGGAATGATGGAGCACACAGATAAAAAGGCAAGCAAAAGGGGGATACTGAATATTATTTTACTGCACCAGCCTAGGTGCTTTGGAATTCTTTAAAAAGAACAACAGCAACAAAAATCCCAATTTGCTTCTCCAAAGCCTTGTGTTCTCTAAGCCTTCTTCTCTAAGAAAGAACTATTTTATTCAACAAGTGAAAAGTACTTGTTATATATAAAGTTTCCATTCAAGTAAATGGAAAGATTGCACTGAGTGCCGAGGAATTGATCTGATTTATATTTATATACGTTGACTTAGTATTCTGAGATACAAATCAGACTGCACAACAGCTATCTTGACTGCTGCTTCACCTCCTCATTACTCCTGCCCTCCCACATCTTTTGCCCTAAGTAGCAAAGCTCATTTCACTTGTGTTAGATGTGACTTCAAGAACTAGGGGCCGTGTTCTGTGTATATGGACAGCACCAAGCACTGCAAAGGTGAGGACTGTGGTTTCCAGTCACGACTGCAGCACAAATAATAATGAACCTGGTCTTGGTATTACTGTGAAAAGAAGCCTATAACACAATGCAAGATCAGAAAGGGAGGTACTGCTACGAGCGCAGGAAGAACAAATGTCAACAACTGACTGCCAAGATGATGTCAACGGAGCCATTCCAGACTTACAGAACTACCACGGAGACTTGAATATCACTCTGGAGGGGGGAAAATCTGACCAGTCATTTGCACAGATTATCTCCCTTTACCCATGAATGTGCAAAGTGGCCCCACTCTGAGGTCAAAAACGTTTATTTAACCAAGTCTCTTTCTTAATTATATATGTACACACATATAACAAACTAAGTTGAGACATTTTTGCACCACTTTTGCTAACAGTTCAGCAAAGACAAACACCGATTTAACACTCAGTCAATGAGTCAACACCAGAGCACACTGACACTCTAAGCTGCTGTTTTTTTTCCTATGGTAACCACCAATATCACTTAAACATATTCCCAAAAAATCATAGTTACTAGATGGTACACGCTTGTCTGTAGATTCTTCTACAGGTCACAGAGCAAAGCATGGCAGGGTAAGGAGAGGGATAATGCACAGCCAAGCTTAAGTTCTAGTTTAAACTCTCTTCTCTATAATCTCTTTTTCTTTTTTTTTTTTTTTTTAATACCAACTGTGGCTCAGAATGCTGATGTATGTGTCTTTTGGAAGTTAACATTTAACAGAGATTTCAGGTCTACCGAATTCCAAGAAATAAAAATAAACTCTTGTCCTGCTTCAGCTGCCAGTTGAGGCCAATGTTTACTGAGGGGAGTGCTAGGAACCAAGGAGATTTCAGAGTGGAGGAGTTCCAGCAGACTTGCTGGCCTGTGCCCCTCATCACAGACACCGTTTTCAAGCAGGCAGCTTGGACCCAACACTGCTTTTCTCTGCATGTGTCTGCCTTTTTATCAAACTTTCTCAGCTACTCCCCAGGAATGGAGGTTTTACATGTCACTGTGTTTTACTAGTTAATACACAAGGGCAAACTGAGCTGCCCTGCTGCGCTAGGCACTATTCAGATGCAACATTGCAAAGTTTCCAAACACACCATGTCACTGCAGCACATCCTGAAGCACAAAACACAGCAACGTGGCCATGCTCCCCTCAACTACCAGTCCATAGCCAGTGAGCAACCAGGGACCGCCATTTGTGAGGTCAGTGTCTGAACTGGAGAAAGACAAATGTGAATATGAAAGTAAGAAAAGCCTCAAATGTGGCAGGCAGACATCAGCACCACAAAGCTTGCACAACCCAGAACTGCTGCTTTCTGTTAAAAGCTACGATGCCAAAGTTTTGTGACTCAGCATTTCAGAGTGAGGTTCCTCTAGGTCTTCAAAAGAGGGAAATTCCTTACAATGAGGAACTGAATCTTCTGCTGCAAGAGGCAGGGGGAGAAGGGCTTCCTATGTGTCTATATATGCCCCCTGACTATTTCTGAAGGAAACAAAACCAAAGTTCAGGGGGGAGAAGAATACCTGTATGGTCCCAGCGTTACCTGGAGTCCAGCTCCAGGTCTGCCCACAAGAAAGGTTCCCAAACATCAGCAGTGTCACTCCAAATAGGGATTTATAACAATGCCCGAAGATCCAATGGTTTGCTCTTGTTTGAGGTATGGAACAACTGCATCACTGAGGATGCCACCTATGTTCAGCTACACTGGCTTTGGGGCCACAAAGCAGTCCTGCTGAAAACACCTCTGCTCAAAAAGTAGTTATTCCTGTTTGACTTTGCAAGGCTCAGACAGCAAAACCACCATATACAAATCAGACTGAAGAAAGAGAAAAGAAAAAAAGAACAAAAAAAGAAGAAAGAGAACGTTTCACCTTCGGAGCACTCTCAGATCACATTTCTTTTCCATCTCATCCTCTCCCCCTTCTTTTTCTCTCTCTCCTTTACTTTTTTTTTTCCTTTCTCTTCCAGGTCTGGCAACCCTTATGTTTTTTTTCCTCCATAGAAACCGACATAACAGCGAGCCTGAGCCAGCCTCCAGCTCCACAAACACTGCCTGGCCGAAGGCACAATCAAGAGAAACAGCGCGTCAGAGAAATGAATGTCCAGGATACTCAGAGGCTGCCAAGGCACATCTGATCCCTCACACTATTGTTCTGAATTACTCAAGATAAATGCAAGAGTCCCAGTGATCTAGTACTGCGAGGCCTATCCAGCAAAATAACCATGTTGTGCCCTCCGCTCCAGAGATAAAATTGACAAAATCTTTGCAAACTTTCTATGTTTTGTCTTCCTTGTACATTCTTCCCATGGCAGGTAGCAGAAAGATTAATACTTAAGAAGGAGAGGCATCAGGTATCCACATGCAAACTGTACCAGGCTTAGAGTATCTTCTAGTAAATGCTTAACAGCTCATTCATGACTCTTTCTGCAATGTACACCCTGCATGCTGTAAACAGCGATTTACACATAAAATGAACCTAAACGCATTCTGTGCCCTATTAGAAAGGTATCTGTGGTATGGGATAAACAGAAAAACAACACTTCATATACTTGCCAGTTTATAGAGACAAAAATAGTTGCAAACCAGTGAAGACTTCCAGTGTGGTGCTAACCTAAAAGAAGTAACCTTCTTTCCAGCAAACACTATTCCACACGACAGCCCTTCTGAGTAATCTTTACTTCGCACCAAAAGACATTTATGCTGCATCACCAAGAAGCAGAAATCTGTAGTTGTCACCTTTCCAGAATACGAGTGAAAAGCTGATCTCAGTGAAATCCCCAACACCTGAGTGGAGTATTCTCAGAGGCCAATCCACTAGCCAGGTTTTCAGCCCTGCAGGCTCTCAACTTACGCTTTGCATCTTACAAATGGGACCCCTCTTGAGAATCCTATGAGCAAAGAAAGCAGCCCACTGCTGACCAGCAGAGCCCTTGCTCTAGAAAGTGCTTATACAGCTGTGTACTGCTTATACAGTCCACTGTACTGAGTAAGGACAATCATGTATGCGTCAAAAGTCGTGTGCTGCCCTGGGACAGATTTATGCGTGAGGCAACAAAATTGTTTCCAGCGTTAAAATGAAGTTCTGACTGGACAGACACCTTGCTGGGTGACAATTTGCTCCACTGCTGTATTGTATTTCATTTTAAAAAGTCTTACAGACTGAGGAAAAAGAAGAAACAAGCAAGAAGTAAAAAAAATTTTGATTTTTTTCCTTATCGTTGTTTAGAATTTCCTTATCACTGATTAGCCTTTTCTCTAGTAATTTTGGTTTGCCTTTCAGCACCAAACCTTTAAAGCACAAGACTTCCAACAGATCAGAGTAAATGAAAGCCCAGCCTTGTAGTGTTTTAATTTTCTTACTGTGGTGCTAAAGGAGAAAAACAATAATACTATAGGATATAGAAATGTCAAGTGAGAACTGTTGCTGTAATCAAAAGAGGGAGGCTCAAATCTCCAGTGCTGCTGCTTGCCTCTCAATCTGCAGGCTTCACCTGTGCACTCAAACACAAATAAGGGACAAGAGGACACACTGCAGAGCCCTGCTAGGAGAAAGGTAAAGGATCCAGCTTTTTGGAGAGCAAAAGAAAATGGGCTAGGGCAGCTCGCAGCCAACCACACTGTCCCATGGGCTGTGAAAACAGTATGTTCTGGACTCCTGCTTTTGTAAGCTGCTGCAAGGCAAATTGTGATTCAATCCTTGGAAGCAAAAAGTTCCTACACTCCCTACCCTCTCCTGCCTTTAAGGATAAAGAGCCAGCAAGCTGTAAAGCACAACCAGAAAAGCTGGCATTAAACTAGGCCCCACCTGCTCTTCTCTGCTGTCAGAGAAGGACACTGATAGAGGCTAAAAGCAGCAACTCTGAAGATCTGGGAGAAAAAGACCATGGGCCTGGTAGCTGGAGCCAGCGAGATGCTGAGCTCCCCGCTGTGCCCGTCCCTTGGGTGAAGCATCCTCCCCAAGGCAGCAGGTTCAGATGCTCACACAGGGCACTGACTCCAGGTCACAGTCCTCAGCAATAGAGAAGATCAAATAAAGGGTTTGATCCTGAACAGAGTTCGATGGTCTTGAAGAGTAAAAAGGCAACTTAAAGTGGATGCTGACCTCATTTTCATACAACTTCAAAATAATTTTTTGAGTTCTCCCATGGTGATTCTAGCCTACTACTTCATGACAGAGTAATAGCCATGATCCAAGGGGCAAAAGCAGGGAGATGCAAATTCGTCTAAACGCAGAGAATTAAAGGCTGGACTCTCCATTCCTCTCAAGACACCTTCTCAGGACATTCTGGCACCTTTATGTACTCCTTTTAACCTCAGCATGAAAAAAAGGTGAATCAAACAATTTCTCTTAGGTTAAGTCAAACTGGGAGAGATTCCACATGATTTCCAGAAAGTTGCCTAAGATTAACTGAAGAGAAATGAAGATCAATCTAGCTGAGCCAAACCCTGGCCCTCATATTGTAACTTCACCAACACGTCAGCATCACAAGAGGAAAGCTCTGCTCCTGCCTTCTCCCCATCCTGCTCCATTTTCCCTTCTTGCCCCCTGCTATTGCTGTTCTTCCTCTGACCACTGCACAGTCAGCTGCAATTGGTGCAAGTCCAAAGTGCAACTGCCCTAACAATAAACAACCTCTCTCAGGATTTTATACCTCCCACTCTTCCCTGTTCTGTGTATTTTGTCTGTGACTGCGGTTCAAAACTCCCAGACAGAATTATTGCAGCCCATCTTTTTTACACACTGTGCAGACTGTCTCCTCAGCATGATGCATTTTTAATAGGTTTGCTAAACACAGACAACCAGACTGCTAATGACAAGCATTTTTTTTCTTCCCTCCTCCTTAGTATTTTTTTTCTACAAGGTAAAGCTGTTGTAGAGCTTCAATGTCTCACTGCACCTTACTGCAAAGGAACATGGTTTATATGACAACTGCAAAATACACAGCATTTCAGTATGAAGACTGTAGCATTCACCACCAAAATGATTCCAATCCTTGCTTGCCACTTTTAGTAGGGCCAGCACAAATTAGACTCTTGCAGACTCTTTTATTCGATTGTCAGCAAATATGAAATCCCAGGATACCATGCACTAAAGTTAAAGAGATAGACCCCAAGTTTCATATGTTGCAGACAAACTCCCAGACTCTTTGAGGGAAAACTCCTTCTTGTGGGACTGAATTGACAAGTAGTTCTGGTATCTCGTTAGAAGACAGTTTCTACCCTACCTACTCCTCTTCAACATCTTTGCTTTGCAACTAATCATTGTATTTTCTTAGTACCTTATAAACTACAAGACCAGGCTTCTATGGACAAATCTGCTTCATTTATTTGAAAAGCAGTGGATTCTTTGCTTTGTGTGTTATGTACAGATCAGGTGTGACAGGTTACTAAATAATAGCACATGGAAGGTAGAGAGGAGGAGGTTCAGGCACTGCACGCAGGTGGGAAGGATAGATAAACAAAAGATGAATAGGCAGGAAGGCAGATACTCCTTTCCACAAGAAAAAGAAGCCATCACTTTTTCAGAGGTTCTAAGCAGACATTACTTAAAATATTTAAAAATAAAGTTAATCCTGCAAACAATTTGCATATAAATACGAAACAGGAGTGCCGATGTCACTAACTTTTCCCTCCCTGCTTTTCCAAAAAAAGAACTTTAAAAATGGGCCAAAATTAGGGAGAAAAGGCTCTACTGTCTCCAGAGCTAAAATGTACCAGTTTGACTTGGCAGGGGAACAACTTTCCACTGATTTGATGCTTTCCCCCTCCCCTAAGTATCCCATCCAACTGCAGCTGGAAATGTCGTTAAAGAAAAGAAGAGGCATTTCCTGTGTGGTTCCTCCCTCCCCCTACACATTCTTGGCACAAAAGGGAAGGGAAAAACTAGAGAGATAGAGAGTGCACAAGACGCAGAATGGGGGATTTCTGGTTACTCAACAGACAAGAGCCACAGGACTCATGAGAGAGAATTTACCCCTATTCTTCAGGGCCTTGCAACCACTTCGATGAAGCACTTTGTTCAGGGAGATAGTGGTAGGGACATAGGAATGGTACTACACCTCTAAAGGATCCTTTCCCGATGCCACATAGGACCTCAAGGAGAGATCAAGTACACTTCCCTTAACCTAAAAGTCTGATAAATGGCTTATTCTAATAGTGGAGAGACCACGTCATGGACTAGCATCGTTGTTCTGACATTTGAAAAACTTAAAAAGAACACACGTTTTTTAAAAGGCAAGAATTGAGGCTTTTCATGTGACAAGTTTCTAGGACACTGTTTTGCAGAATGTGGGTATTCAGCAACATATGAAAATCAAAGCCCTCCCAGACACCCATATATGAGCACTGAAAGGGGTTGGCGCTTCTAAAAACAATGCAAAGAAGCCTGAATGTTTCGTGGCACTGGCTGCTCCCTAAGCATTTTGCACTGCTGTCTGCTGCAAAACACAGCCATTGTCTGTCCTCGGCACCCAGGATATCCTTCCAAACTGCTTCAGCAAAAGCCAGGAGCTCGGGGCTTGTGAGCTGACCTCCCCCGGTTTCACAGTCTTCTCCAGAATGGATCAAAGTCTTCACAAAGGTTGAGTCAATTTAAACACTCAGTTTGCTTCTTGAGTTGTGAATTAAACGCATTCCTTGGTGGCTGGGTAGGGATGGGTGACTCAGTCTGTATAAACATTAACTGACTTGAAAACTAATGGAAAGAAGAAATATGGAAAGGAAAAAATGGAGTCAAACATAGTTGCTTGTTTCAGCTAGCACGTAAACCAGGCTAGGCTGGTGCACAGTACCTTGGCTGCGCTCTCACTTGTCTGTTTTCCTCTGGGTAACAAGTGCACCCCTGCCTGGGTAAGATACCTTAAACCTCGGTTGCAAAGTCACATCCATGCGGGGCGGAGGTGGGGAGGACATAAAAAGGGTGCAGCCTGATCACTTCCTTCCTTGTTCCGCAACCCCAGCTCTCTATCGCCTTCCTTCCTTCCTCTGTGGCGAGACAGGGAGTATTCTCTCCTCGCTGACAAGAGCACACTCCCACTAAAAACTCTCTATTAATCCCATTCCTCCTGTATCAGTGCAAAAGGATTCAGTATCAAACACGCCACAACTGTTTTGGGCACATCACAACAAACACATACATATATATAAGCAGTTGCCACCCTCAAGAGTTTACAATCTGAAGTCGAGAAAAAGGCCCATTTTACAGATCACTGTGATCTTGATTGTGTTTACAGAGGAGTTAGGTGGCAAGGGAATTAAAATCTATGTATTTATATACCCTAGGTCCCAGTTTCCACAGGAGCGACTGCAAGCCTGTGTGCAATGTGCTCATGTATCACCTGCTTTACGTGCATAACACTGAACATTTCATCTAGGTATTAGCAAGCTAGCTATTACTCAGCAAAAGAAAAATCCTATCATTTAAATGACCCTCTATGAGCTAATTAAGAGGCCTCTCTGAAAATATATGGGCAAAAGTCTG
>JAVCKT010022728.1:9801-25705 GCA_032273925.1 Rhynchotus rufescens
AGAATTTCTTCTCCAACCCTTTTGCAGATCTAGCACTTAGTAATATAAGCAGAAGATGGATTACATAGTTGTGAAGTGCCAGCTTCTTAATTCATCTCTTGGGAATTTTGATTTATTTTGAGAGATGAATTGCAATACTTATTATTCAGTGACACAATTTACAGGCAGACTTTGTGCTAAAACTAGAGAGATCTGAATAAGAAGACAGAAAGAAAGTATATAGTTGAACAAGACTGTACATCTGTGGAAGTGATTGTGGGGAGATACATTCAGCATAAATACTTGAAATGTGTAGACCAGTAGGAGAGAATGGACAGAGGAAGGTACATGATTTTTTGGAAACTGCGTGAAGGAAGATTTAAGAGATACATGAGAAATGCAAAAAATAAATAAATAAATAAATAAATAAAGGCAGCATGAAAGAATTACCGTGCATATGAAAGAAAAGGATGAAGATGGTGGATGAAGGTGCATAGAATTAACAAAGGAAGGGAGATACTTTACTTTTACTGTTGCAGTCCATATGGATCCATGTCATAGTCCACAATTTTATTATACTGAGATGATGTACAACACAAAAGAGGTGTTGTTTGTCCCTTGAAAGTTAAAAATCTAACCATAAAGCAAAATAGGACAAATAAAGACAGATGTAAGATACAGACAGATGTGAAATGTATGAAATGTGTTTGAAATGTGGACAGTGGATAGCATGAACAGCTATATGACCTAGAAAGTATATTTTAACTATTGAACATATTTTAAGTAAC
This sequence comes from Rhynchotus rufescens, assembly GCA_032273925.1. Taxonomy (NCBI): domain Eukaryota; kingdom Metazoa; phylum Chordata; class Aves; order Tinamiformes; family Tinamidae; genus Rhynchotus; species Rhynchotus rufescens. The sequence continues at coordinate 10,569 of JAVCKT010022728.1, forward strand.
TCTCTGATTAATGTAGGTATGTTACCATTTTTAAAAAAAAAAAAAAAAAAATCCTTTTATTCTGTTTAGCACTTTCTTCGACAGTAGAAAGCTCCCAGTGTTGTTAGTTTATGGTTTTAGTCGCTCTGTGTGCCAGATGCTCCACTGGTTAGTCTGTGCATCCTTCCCCTTCCATCTTAATTGCTGATGCCAGTGGCAACGTCCACTCACAGTAAGAATATAGCTCGCGTTGCCCTGTTATTACTAGCCATTGAGTTTGTATGTGCCACTCAATTTATAGGTGCTAATAACTCTTCCCTAGAGAGCAGCGTTTTAAAGGAATAAATGTCTAGTCTATTAGAAGTAAGGTAGAAATTAACTACTATGGGATTACGGCCACTCTTGCAGATAGCTGTGTTCAAACATAGTGTGAAACTAGATTATCTCAGCCTCAAAAGCATACAGATTTGGAGTTTTTAAATATTAAAATATTCTCAAAGTATAAATGAGTAGAAGATATAAACATTCAAAACTCAGCTATTCAATTTCTAATACAGAAAAGTGATTCTTCTAAGAATATGTCAGTGCAGAATGCACTTGGCTTTCATAACAAATTTTTGGTTTTAAGTGAGGTTCTGTTTTAAAAAGCTGCAAACAGCTTTGTCAATTGTTAAGAAAGAGGCAGCTTAGCTAGGTGAATTACTTTTCTCTGACTGTACTAAGTGCACATTTGACTTACCCTCTAGAATTGATGTAAGGCTGTCTTCTCTGTTATTTCTTACTTCTCTGTGTACTAACAAGTACGTTTTTCTCCTCAGTCAACATCTATGTCAAGACTTCTTTGTTTGGTCAGGAGATAGGAGCCCAGACTGAAGAACTGGAATGTCCTTGTCACATTCAAAGTAGTAACTTTCCTTCATTTCTGCCTTATTTGTGTATAAGCTTTGGATATAATAAGATAAACTAAAAGGTTTCCTTTAGAGACCTCTGAAAGTAGACCATTTTAAAAGCAGGTAGGTGTCTCCACCCTACTTTTTCATGAAACATTTTACCCATTCAGGCAGACTTTTAAAAACAGCTTGTTTTGATAGCAGCCTGTTCTCCTGTGGGCCTTCAGCCTTTGCTTCCTGGCAGCACCTTTGGTGCGAAAAGAGAGTGATCAATTGGGAGACTATCAGTGCCAGCATGCATAGAGTGATAAGTTAACACACCACTGGGAATTTCTAGGGCCCACCAAGATACTTCACTTCTAATGTGCTAACAAGCTCATTTTTCTACCTCTTGCCTCTTCAGTTATTTTTTTTCTCAGAAGAGCTTAGAAGTTGAGTGCATCAGGCATAATGAAAAGCTCTGTAGGAGGGAGAAGCAATAACCCCATTTTTCCCTTTGCAGCCAAATAGAAAATTAGTTTCTGGTAATACACAAAGGCCAGTATTTTTTGTGCAAGGGGCACTGCTGTGAATCAAAGGACTCTATTAACTGCAGAAAATTCAGCAGCTGTGAATCTCCCCCAATGAAAAAGTGCTTTTCAACAAGTTGTGAGATATGTAGTATTATTTAGACTTCAACCATTGGTTTCATCCTCTAACACTTATACATAGCCTCTTAAAATCTGTGCTATATTACTCTCCTGTGTTAAGGCTCAATACTGTGTTTATCCCCCAATGGAAGAATCTTTACAATGGAAGATTTTTGTATTTTCTCTTGTCCCATTGCTAAATTCTCCAGATTCAGAGTTTTTCTGAGGTTCAGCTGTCTGAGGATGCAGAAAGAATTTGGGACTCAGATTTTAGAGGAAAAGATGTTTCATAAGTTCACTATGTCAAATTGTGATCTAAGCAAATACTATGAAGATGCTCGATGCTTTTATTCGCAAGGAAATTATTTCAGATACTTTATACGGATTTTTGTACTTAGAATGCAAAATCTGCTCTAAATATTATACAGAAAGCAATTTAAAAGTGGACTTAGGAACAGTTGAAGAAGAGTTTCAGTGGCTAAGATAAAGGATACTGTTTTCAGCTGAAATTCAGGGCTGAGTGTTGCTAATCATAACCTAAAATATAGTCATTTATTTAAAATGTCAACACGTGTTGTAAGAAGTGTTTAGCACTTGCAATGCACTTCTCATGCTTACATTGCTAGAAGTATGTATACATAGAAGAATATTAGCCCCACTTCACAGATGGCGAAAGGGAGGCAGTAGTCTCTTCCTCTCTGTTCCCACCCTCCAAAATAACAGACCTAAAATCAGAACCTTGAAATTTCAAAGAATTCTTTTGAGTGCATTCCTCTACAGCAGTGTGTTTCTTTTGGATCTTTGGCTTCTTAGTAAAAGAAAGTGAATATCTAAGGAGAAAGGTATCCCACTGTCTGCAAATAAAGCATGAAAAACAAAAACATGCCCAAGAGTACATGCCATGGAATCATCTCTGATCACTTTAAGGTTACATAAGGTAGCTCAGGAAGTCCTCTCTTGCTCAACATATTGAGTCCAGCTGGAGAACTTTAAAAGTTGAGAGAGAAAAGGTTAACTGATTTCTCAGTTCAGGAACTATACGGCATGAAGTCAGCATGGTAGTTTTTCTTGATAATTGTATGTTGCTGCCTGCTGCTCTACATTTTGACAGCCATTTCCATAGTTGCTTTCATGAACAGCAGAAATATTCTCTCTTTTTCTCGCTCTCTCTGTGCTAACAGCGCAATCAGGCCTGCTGGAACAAGAAGCCTGGAGTGGGTTCTTCAAAAGCGACAACACTTCAAGACACCGGCCTCTTGTCAATAATATCAGAGAGGGAGAATGCAGTGAAAAGGAAGAAGTACAGCATTTTGCTGTCAGTGCCCTGCCGACACCCTGTTAGCCAGTACTTAAGGGTCCTGCAGATTCTTTACAAATATTCTTGCTTGTTTTAATGGCATAATTGACAAGGTGTTTTTCCCAATACTCAGAATTAGCTATGTACTTATCTTAACTGCATGTGTGTGTTTAAGGATTATGGAAGCTTTTTTTTAATTGAAAAGTGCAAAATAATTTATTTTCTTAATGCTAACATTATTGTTTATACCATAGGTCTTAAAAATTGTTCGGTGTCTGTACTTAATTGCAACTAGTGTACAGCCAAATCATTAATTAATGGAGTAATTTAAGTTATTGCCGTTATTTGAAGAAAAAGAAAACCTTAAAGTATTGCATCAGACTTGAAAATGAGATAGCTGAGCCATCAGGTTCACATTCGTCATGTTTGTCTTCCAATTGATATTAATTCAGTGCATCAGGTAATATGATAGTTATGTAAAGGTTTAAAATAGTATGCAATCACAGAAATTCATGATATGCATTTAATAAAAGAATTGTGAATTACTATGCATTAACATTTAGCAGTTATAGAATATGATGGGAAATTGCTCCTTAACTCTTGGCTAAATCAGTTACGAGGAAAGAGCGCGCTACCTGCAAACCATTGTTCAGCATCACCTAGAACCTACAACTTTTGAGGATTTTGCTGCTCAGGTTTTCTGTCCAGCACCTTACCACCACTTGCCCTCCGAGACAGGTAAGAGATACAGTGGAGAACTGTGTTTACACCATCTCACTTAAAATGCAGTATCCATACTTATAAAGGCTAAAAATTCAGACCTTCACATATCATCAGGAGTTATCGTTAATCTAAAAGACTATATTTACATATATAAGAACCTTGGGGAAAGATGCCTTTAAATCCTTTTTATGTTAACTTGTGCATTAAGATTTGGGAAAATATTTCAGAATAGCACCCAGAGTCTGGTCTTCTGCAGTGAATTTTATCATGTTCCCTATATAAAATCTCCCTGGAAGTGCTGTTACCTTATCTAGACTAGTTCAAGCAGATGTTTTCATTAACATATGTACACCTTCTCGATAATAAAGTTTTAAATTTATGAAATTGTTAGAATATAAAGTTTTAAATTGGAAAGCTGAGAGCCTTGCAGTCATCAATTTTGTTTCAGATTATGATCCACAAAATTGTTTTTAAGGTCATTTTTAGTTTCAGGTAAAATATATGGTTTATAAGTGGATACTGCATTTCAGTTACTAATATGAAAATCAGAAAATTGAGTAACTGAAGGCCTTCCTGTTCTGAAATTTCTTGTACTCCTTATGATTATTTCATTTATTTTATTTCCCCTCTTTTAGATCATTAAATATCAGTTCTGTTTATCTGAAGGTAAGACAAAGTGTCCAAAAAAAACCTTTGTTCCTATTACTTTTACTAGAAACCACTAAGCTTGTAACCAAGTTGTATGCAAACTTTCCTTGTTACCCTTGTTCACACTAAAAAGAATTTCACCCTGATTGAGAAATGACCACTACATCTTTTTAAAGTTTTAGTCTCTTACTAACCTTAGGTCTGCATGAAGCACTAACACTGGTTCTGGGATGAAGGTAACTAATGGTAGAGACAGTCGTTGAATGAGTAACACTTTATCGTGTTGACCTTTGTTTCTCAGCATGAACAAGTAGTACTGGATGGCAGTGGTGTGTTTTGTACCCTGTACTGTCTTTCATTGATGTTGTAAAACATTCTGCAGTGATAATATAGGAGAGAAGGAGAAGAAAAATGTGTAACACTTGAAATTCTTTATTAGGAAACTGTGATTTAATGCCAAGTTAAGTCTAAATAATACTACTGTGGAAAAGTTAAAATTCTCAGCCAAATTTTGGAAGTCTAAATTAGATATGATAAGTTGCACAAAAATTTTATTCCCTGGTTGCAAAATATGGAAATTAATTCTACAGTTATTAAAAGAATCCATATTACTACTACAGAAGGAAGGACTGGCAGGTGTTAAAAATGTTGAGATCTCTTTATCTGAAAGTATAAACTATTAGTAGAAATAAGCAATAGTTTCGAGAGTGTAATAAATGGTATAGTTAAGCCAGTGCAAATAATCAATAACCAAGAGAAAGTAAATTGAGTTTTAAAAGCCAGCAACGTAAACCAAATTAGACCAATACAAAAAAAAAACAGTAAGATGATTTAATTAATCTTTCTGTTAACCAGCATGCTTAATTGCAAGTGAATACTAAGCTGCATGAGGAAAGAAAAGTATAAAAACATTTGAATAGGAAAGATCTATAACTAGAAATGCTAAAGGCAATCAGCAGGGATACCAGTCCTTGCCCCTTTTCCTCCACTCCGTAAGTATTCAGCATCAGAGACATTGGTATTGCTAGTATAAATTGTATTTGTTTTTGTAAAGTGCATTTGCACTTACGTCAGTTCTACCTGTTCACTTAAGAAAATCTCTTTCCAAATTAAATCACACTACATAGTTCATCTAATTCATTCCTTCAGGGTCAACCAAAGCTGCTTTTCTCCGATGCACCGGAGTCTTACAGACCGCTGCTCTGCAGTGGCAATTCCTATATTACTTTAAAAATCATCCTAATCATACTTGATATCCTCTAACTCAATCTGGGAAAGCAAAATGATTGGAAAACTTGTTTCTTGACTTAGTCTTTCTGTCACCTGTGCCAACTTCCTACAGCAGTTTCGTTAATAGGAGCTTGTGATTTATTTCGCACCTAACCTATGCACGTGCATGTGTTTGTGTGCCACCAAACGCCACGTCCCATCCTCAGGGGCACATCCTTCTCGACGTGGCGCTGTTTAGGGGAGCTGCCAGCGCATCCTTGTCGGGAGCAGCCAGGAGCTTCCTAGCACGGACGCGCGGCACAGCCTGACCCAGCACCGGAGGCAGGAGATCTGTGCCCAGGCCTCCCGGGCTCTCAGTGTTCACTGCAGCACAGGGAAGAGGGGGATCCTCATTCCAGCCTGGATTCCCAGCCCTGCCTCAACGTCACAGCTAACCCAGCTTTGATCCAGCATTCCTGGTGCTGTTATCCTCCCCTCCAGGACACACCACCTGGAATAGCAGCACACCGTCCGCCTTCGAGCTGCCTCTTGCGTGCCCACATCCATGAGGGTTTAAATAAATACTGCAGTCATCTGCCCAAGAGGGGACCCCAAGACTTGGTTAGCCTGGAAACCACTGATTTGGATAGCTCCAGAAGACCCAGAGCTTTGAGGATATGTGATCCCAAGGATGAATCCACCATATGCACTATTAAAAAAAACAGATACTCTTAAGTTTCCAGGGTCCCTGGAAATTTCTTGAAAGATAGGTACAGAGTTCTGTTTCTTGCCAGAGATTGCCATTATCCACAAGAGTGGCCCTGTAATCCTGTTTTGGAATCCACACATTCATCAACTCCAGGTGACCCAAAATCTCTTAGGCTGACACTCATCTGAAAATTTCCAAATAGCTTCTAAAGATGAATGTCATAACTATTATTAAAAAAAAATCATTTATGTCCATTATCTATGAAAACTAATTGGATGGAAGAGACTGGAAAAGATTCCCCGGCTATAGATCTTGATCGCCAAGTCTATAGTTGCTGAACTTGTTTATATTTTTAAAAATATTTTATACACTTTCTCCTTCTTTTATACACTTGTTCCCATCAGAGCAATTAGAGCAAGTGCCATAAACAGTCACAGATTTTATCTGATTCACATAATTTATCAGAGTTTTTTTCCACAGAGATGTATCCTTCGTGAGAGTGACAGCTGCTGGTTTATGAAGATATTTACATTGTCTTGTCAAAATAGCTTATGGAAGTTCCACCTTCTATGTTTAGGAATCTGATTAGTAGAGTAAATGTATACATTTAAAAAAATGAGATTAACTTGCACTTTGATCACAGAATATAGTGCAGTTGCCCTATATTTTTTTTTTCCATGATGACTAATAGATTAACAGCTCAAATAGTATTTCCTGTTATATAATTACTGTGTAAAACAGATACCTGTATTGCAGAACAGGTTGAGAAATTGAAGGGCTAATTGATGCCATTATGTTGAAATTCTGATTTTTTTTTTCTCTCAGGCTACTAGAAATAGTACCTCAGTATAGCAGATCCTATAAATAAACAGGCCTCTCTAAATTAGTCCTAATATTTTACATGAGATGCAAGCAGAAGACTTTTAGGCCCCAGCAATGATTCATATATTTTCAAGCCCTGCAGCCCCGTTTCCAAAGTGAGTGACGCTGCCAATTTGCAGGTAACGAAGCCGGGCGATGCAGAGGCAGGGATACCTCAGCCTCGCATAGGAGGAGCTCCAGTTCAGGAGCTCTGTACAGCAGCCAGCACCAGAATCTCCTGCGCTGCTCATTTGCTGTGTGTCTTTGAATAGAGAACTTAGTCTTTCTGGCCTTCTATTACACCCTTGCAGCTGAGAGTGATCATCTTTTTGTCACTGTAGGAAGGTCTAAACAGACCTTCCACAACAAGGTGGTGGTTGAAGCTTGTGTTCTGAAGCACAATTTAAGTGCCAAAATGTATTATGGAAGCTGTATGTCTGGCAGGGCTGGGACGAGCTTCCCGTTATCCCTTCTCCAGTCCAGACCTATAAAGAACTTCTTGAATTCCAAAGCAGAACAAAACCACAAAAAGCACTGAAATTTTCCCAAAAGTAACACACTGGAAGAAATGAAGCTCAATCTTAACAGAGTTATCAAGCGTTTTCCTTGAGTAAACCACCTAGGGCATGGGAAGCTGGAGGTGCTTTGGGGCAATAGTGTGGAGTGCCAGAGACCCAAACAGATCAACTTTGTACATTTAGTGAACTTGGTCTAGAGAAAGAATAAATGTAATAATACAATTAAAAAAAAAAATCCCTTGCATAGGCACAAAGGGGTGAAATTAAGACTCTACATGCAGTTTTGATTCTAGAATCCTCTAGCTTGCCGATGTTTGACTTAAGAAACTTAGTGTCTTGTAACAACATTTTCCATATGATAATTCTTTCCATTTTTGTTTAAAGCGTAGAGCAGAAGGGGAAATTCTGTAATACTCAATAATGGCCATATGAGTCACCAGCAAAATTGCAACCTGTAGATCCAACATCACTCACCTCTGCAAATGAAAGTATTGCACTAATTGGTAGCGATGGTGAGCAGCCTAACCTCTGCCCCAACCTCTGCTACTGGAAGGATGGGAAGTTTTCCCAGTGGCCGTCACGGATCTTTCCTGGCACGGTGGGTCTGTTTGACCCACAAATCCTGTTTCCAACCAGTTCCTGAGCATCATTTACTGGCCATGGGCTTTTCCGCTCACTCCCCATAAACTTGTTCCTTCTGTTCTTCATGGTCTTGGGTCTCTCTGTGCTGCCGCTTCCAGAGTCTTCCAGCTCTTCAAGCCTCTTGCCTTCTCCTCCCGCCTTTCTCTGCTTTGCAGCCGCTCGTGCAGTCTTTCTGCATCCCCTTCTTGCTTCCTGAACTCACATTTCTGGGAGATTTAGTATCCTGACTCTAGCCAGGCTTGGCTGAGCATGGGTTGACTGGGGCTGGCCGCTGTCTAGATTTGCACTGGTGGCTGTGAGAGGGGCAAAAGAGACACGCTGTACAAAACAGTGCTCTCTTCTCTGGCCTGGAGTTCAGGCTGAGGAGGCTAAAGTGTCTTTAAAGGTCACTGAGATTTTCTAACACGCACAAGTGGCATTTTCCTCTTTTGCCCTTCTCAGAAATAGCCCTCTTGAAAATGTGGATCCAATTGGAATGGTGAGGCTAGAAGTACTGAGGGTGCTCAGAACATGCACCCCCTTTCAGACTTCTCTTCTGATGGTTTTATTATTTTTATTTTTACCTTTTAGAAAGTCAGAATTGATTCTAAATCCATCAGAATTTGTTACATTTTTATATATATATAATAATAATATACCCAGATTCCTCTACTGCACTTTTAACTCAAAAGTGCAGGTGTAATTAATATTGCATTTTACATTTAAAGTAGTTAATTTCTGAGTCAAATAACAATATAGCTTTTTAGAAGCTCCTGAGTACTTCAATAGGACATGAACATATCTTATTCCAACTTTGCTGCTTAACCTCTTTGTTTATTTTTACATTTGTAAATTAAATTAAACATTAAATTGTTTTTACAGTTGAATTGAAACAATTGAATAGCTTTATATGATGACCCTGAAATACCATAGCTTGTCAAATTTCTTTATACCAGTCTGATCAATTGACAAGGCTAGGAGACAGAAAAAAAAAAAAAACTAAAAAAGAGAGAAAAAAAAAAAAAAACATTGCTTTCTAACATTTTTCAAGCTCTTTAAAATGTTAATATACATTTCTTGTTTTTCCCCTTAATATTTCTGGTTCCAAGTCCATTGTCTACAAAGACTCTTATTAGCCTCATTTTTATAGTTTGGGTAATTAAACATTTTTTTATGTATAAATATAAAGATATAACATTTTACACTAAAGATTTTAAAACTGTAGGGTAGGAAAAAAATGTATATATACCACATTTAATATCCACGTGTGTGTATGTGCGTGAGCGTGTGTATATATATATATTCGTAACTAAAACCAAAGAAATTGAGTTATTAAACAGTCTGTTGATTGCTATCAGACTAAAATATATTTTAAGTGCCATTGTTCTTCACTCTTCTAGTGTGATATATTCAGATGTGAAAATCACTTTATATGTCTTCTGCTCTTCAATAAATCTGAGCCATTTTTAAAAATGGACTTCATGAAAATCTGTTCTTTGTGATGTTTGCTGGGAGGAATTACAGATTAATTTTTACGGTGATGAGAATAATCTTAATGAAAATAACAAAATTTTAAAGATAGTCTTTATCCAATCTGATGATGAAATTCCAAATTGCAATTTTACCCTTTGACTCGGATTAATTAGCTTAAGTGCTATGGGGTTTTTTATCCTTTGCATGATTTCAGTAGTCTCAATTGAGACTGGCTGGAATTCCAGCATCCTTAAAAATATGAAGCAGCTGGGGAGCAGAAGGCACCTCTCAAGTTGCCATTTGTTTTTCCTTCTAGATTGTGTGTGTACGTGTGTGAGTATTGGACTGTTTTCACAGCCTTTAAGAAAGTATTTGAGACAATATGTATAGGCTATGTCTCTGTTGCTATAAAAGTAATGCTGGATCTAGATAATGTTATAGAATTCTTTTCTTTCTCTCTCCTTTTTTTTCCCCCTGTAATGCTTAGTTGGTAAGTATGCTGCCTGATTTCAGAGCTGTTGCTTCATTGCACATAACTAACTCATCCCCTCTTTAACCTGTAGCATGAACAGCAGTTACATGATGAAATTCTGAATTCTGTTCCCTGTGCTCATCTGTTAATGCCCTTCAATCTTTGCGGTTCGTGTCTCATGTCTCACGCCTGTTATCTTTTATCTTTTCTCCTCCCCCTTCCTCACCTCTTTCCACTTCTCCTTCCTCATCACTTCTCCATTCTCAACAAAGAAAGAAATGCTGTGATATTTCTTCTCCTTCCAAAACCTCCACTAGAAAGCATTGGCCACATCAAGGTAAAGGGCAAAGGCTTGAAACGGAAGGTCTTTCACGCTAGCTGTGAATGGTATGCTGTGCAAAACAACAACGGTGACTTTCTATTCTCTAACTTCCATTTGAAATGCTTTAATTCCTTGTAAAATTAGAACAAGATAGAATTTCAGAAAATGAGAGTACGTGTTTCCCTGCTTGCCTCTTTTTTGTGTAGGGCGCAGTGAGTCAGGCATTATCGTGCTTTCCCAGATTGTTTGGCAGTGAAGGACCTAGTTCATGAACAGAATTGCTGTCACCAGCTGGGGAACAAATAACAGCCCTTTTCCCTCCCTGTCACTTGGGTCGTGTCAGTTTGAACAGGATGGAAAATATTGTCTCCTCTCTTTGGAGCAGGCAGATGATGGACCAGACAGGGAAGACCTCCAGGTTGCTAAAGCATTTAGGTTTATGACAATACATTTTAAGTGTACTGTTAGGCTTCTTTCTTGATGACCTGTGATTCTGTTTTAGAGGAAACTTTCAAAATAAATTTCATTCAGTTTTGAATGTTCTCTTGCTCCCCTTATATATGGGATGTGTGCTGAGAGAGAGATCTTTAGTTCTGAGTATTGCATTATTATCTTAAGGAATTACCACTAGTGTAAAAAGAAATAGCAAACGACATCCTGGCTTACTGAAGTCAGCAGGGTTTATTTTCTGTTGAATTCTATGGGCCTAGGCTTCCATCCGGAATTTGTGCAGGTCGAAAGTGATCAGTAGGGACTGAGGTAATGGAGTTCAGCCCCTTCAAATAGCTGATTAAAATATAGTTTGTAGTTTTGTATATGTGAGCCCACAGCGTTACTATTTATAATTATGTTAGTGTTCATAATGCAGGAGGCAGAATACAATTCTGATTTCATAGTTTCTTCTTTTCCTTCGGTGTCTCTTTACGGAAGGGGTTTGGAGGAGGCAGATGCTGCTTGTTAGGAGAAGGGCTCTCCAGAAAGGACCCAGGGCCGGCTGCAGAGCAGCGCTGGGTGCTCACGCTAATCTCAAATTCTTCTTGTTCTTTTTGCCAAGGATAAAGTGAAGGGTAGCACGTGTGCTTAGCACGATCTGTTCAAGCTTCTGCCTTGTGGGCCCCATAGGAAGGTGCCTTTGGAAGCGGGGCCCGCGGTTCGAGGGGAGGCCCTTTGCTCGCCCCCTTCGCCCCGGCTCTCCAGCTGCATCCCCAGAGCTGCTCCGCGCGCAGTGAGCTCTTCACCTCCGCGTCCTCCCTGAGCTCTGTGCTGAGCTCTGTGCTGAGCTCTGTGCTGAGCTCGGCGGGGTCGCGGCGCGGCGGCTCCCACAGCCTGCCCGGGGCCGGGAGCTGCCGGGGGCCGGGAGCTGCCCGCTCCGGCGGCCGGCAGGACGGGGCTGCTGCCGTCCCGCTGCCACCTCCCTGCCGAGCCGGGCGCTTGGCAGCCGCCGGCACCACCTTTCCTCTGGGGACGAGTGTGTGGCGGTGGCCCCGGGGCAGCGCGGTCCCCTGGGCGCCGCGGTGGCGACACGGAGGCTCCCACGCGCAGCCCCGGCGCTCACGGCCCCGGTTCTCTCCGTCCTCCGCAGGCTTCTGCCCAGAGACCCCGCTGGGAGAAACTCTGGCAGCAGCAGCAGCAGCAGCAGCAGCAGCGGCAGCAGCGGCAGCGCCGGCGGATGGAGCAGACTTAGCCTCTCCAATGTCTCCGCGGAGTAGCAAGAGCCGCATGTCCATGAAGCTCCGCCGCTCCTCCGGCTCCGCCAACAAGTCCTAGTGCCGAGAGAGCTGCCGCCCCGCGAGCTCCAGCACCTCCCGCTTCACAAACAGCAGCCCTGGTTATGCCCCCGGCCCCCTTTCGTGCGTTCCTTTTAAACCGTGACACTGGAATTTTACTTTAATATTTTAGCTATCGGTTTTTATCCAACTCCAGGCTGCTTTGTTTTATTTTTCTCCGTGCTGTTTGTTCTCCGCACCTTTTACCCAGCCCGGATGGCTACGATACCAGTAGCAGCAGTAATTTGTAGCTCTGGTTGAGCCGAGTCAAACACGGAATTGGAGACTGCGGTTTGATTACACTATATTTATTATGCCCCATTGCAATTGTCTCTGTAACAAAGAAATAACTATGTACAATTTGAAAATGAATGTACAATTTTAAATTGCAGTTGCATTTGTAAAGTCCTTGTCAGATGTCCCGTTGTTAATGCACAGGATGTGTACAGATTATTTATGTTGCGAGTAAAATAAACAGCCTTTCAAGCATTTCAGAGTCCAAATGAAATAACTTGCTAAGAGCAGCAACTCTTTCCTCACAAAGCAGTGTATCGTTTCATAGGTGCAGGTGATGCCAATAACCTATGCTGGAAAACCAGAAAAAAAAAAAATCACTGTGCTGAAATTCTACTCCTGCTTGGCTTCCAAATATTTTTATAATGTTTGCTTTTCAAAGTAGTATCAATAGTAGATGCCATTAAGTTGCACGTTTTGTAGCCTTTCTCAGCAGGCTGCCAGTTCTCCAGATGTATATTATTGTTTCTTATATTTGAAAAAAAAAAAAGAAAAAAGGAAAAAAAAGGCATTTTCCTGATGTACATTCACTGCCCTGACGCTGTGTGTGTGCGCTGTGGCAGGAAAGGGAGCCGCTCTGGGAGCCCGGCCTGCCCTGCTGCGGAGTCCGGCCTGGCAGGAGGGTGGTTCCCGCCTCCCACCCCGCCGGAGGGATTTTCCTATGGGAGATGAGACGCTCCCGTTTGGGGCCTGGCAGACAACAAAGTGCTGTGGCAAATTGTAGCATGGCCTCGGTACTGACTGCATGTGTAAATATGTCGTGTGAGCCTCGATAGAAATATAAATTCTGTATTGTCGTTCATGTAGTATTCTACGAATTTGTAACGGTTAAAGAAGAGACATGCTATTTAATAATACAATAAAAATATTCTTACCACCTTTTGTGTATTATTCATTCACCTCGGTGGTTGAGTTCTTCATTTTATAGCAGGGCTTAGTACAGGGGGAGCAGTAAGTGTGATACACGGCGTAGCTTTCGTTCGCGTAGGAAACGTGGTGTCCACACTAGGTGTTTAGGAGCCCTTTCCCTACGTGTTGCATTGGGTTGGGAACTTGTTCCCAGGTCCAGCAAACGCAGCTCCTTGGGTAATGCCAAGCACAGGGCTGGTTGCCCGAGGGCTGGCTGTGGGAGCGGGTAAAAACCACAGAGACCTGCAGCCCTTCTTGGCGGTGCAAGTAGAGATAGGAGAGGGGTAGTTTAAAAAAATTACATTTATATATATAATATATAAAACAGAAGAACTCTAGTGGCCTTCTCCCCAGGAGAATTTGTTTAAAGAGATAAATGAGTATCTTTATCTAAGCCTTAGTTGTCAATAAATGATTGGAAAATGCACAGCTTAAAGTAACATGTTTTATTTCTGGCATAGGAGAAGGGCGAGCTGTAAGCCACCTTCCTCAGCACAACACCTTGGCTGCTCTAGGTTATATAGGATTCATTCAGTCATTTTTTTTTCCACGTCCTGCAATCAAAACAAGGAAGAAAGTTTGCAAAGCGCAGCCGGATTCCAGCGCTTGTGCATGAGATACAGCGCGTGTGTGTAGCCAAGTACCGAGCAGGGCAGTAACTGCTGTAGAGGCTGCTCACTGAAAGGCTGCAACATCCTGCACGCTCCTTTCATGGGCACCGCTACGACAAAGGCTGCGGCTGTGACCAGCTCATCTCCCGAAACGAAGCGCCCGCTTTTCCCTCTCTTTTCCCCGCTGACTTGGAGCAAAGCACAAGGCTTGTTCCAAGCCCAGTACTGAATTCGCTTGTTCTTATTCCTGGCCTCCTGTGCTGTCGCATTTGGAAAGGAGCAGAGCAGCGGGCGGCAGCCTGGGCCCCGGCAGCCCCATCCGCGCTCTGGGCTCGCGGCGGAGCAGCGGGAGCTGCGCGCTCGGCTCCAGCAGGTCGGCGCCTCTCAGGGTACAAGCAGGCAGCACGATTCATTTTGCAGACGTTTCGCTAGCTATTATATGACTCGACATTGACTTAATATGAACGTTTACCTCCTTGACTATTTTAATACAGCATACAGCAAACAAAACACGTCACAATAAATTAAACGTGGAAGCTTAGGAGGGGCTAAGGGTACGAAAACAAAGTAACTAGACCAGGCTCCTTCATCTGACCAAAACAAAAATAATAATTTCTCTCTTTAAATATTCTATGTACAGCTGTACTTGGCTCCGGGGCAGGAGGGGGCTGCGGAAGGTGGTCGCGGAGTGGCCAAAGGACCCGCGGTCCCCGGGGCCGCCACGTCCAGCCCCGCCGCGTTCCCGACTCCCGGCTCCCGGCTCCCGGCTCGGTCCCCGCCGTGGCGGCGGCGCCGCCGGGCGGCCCTAGCAGCCCGGGCGCACGGGCACCTGGAGCAGCAGGACCTGCCTGCCCTCGGGGGGCGGGTGGCACTTGGTGGCGTGTCGCGCCAGGCCGGGCGCGCTGAAGAAGGTGGCGGGGCAGAGCTTGCAGGGGAAGGCGCGCGGCTCGGCGCGGGGCTGCGCCGCGGGCAGCAGCAGCTCGTCGCGCACCGCGTGCCACAGCCCGTGCTTGTCCCGCGTGGCGGCCGAGGGGAAGCGCGCCCCGCAGAGCGCGCACGCGAAGGCGAGCGCGACGCCGCCGCCCGCGCCGTGCGTGCCCAGGTGCTTGCGCAGGTAGGCCTGCCGCCGGAACCGCTTGTGGCAGCAGGGGCACGGGAACAGCGCGGCCGCCGCCGCGGGGCCGCCCGCCGCGGGGCCGGCGCTGT